>JAUJEN010000274.1:600000-909746 GCA_030448925.1 Citrus cavaleriei | reverse complement strand
GAGAAGCGCGTATTGCTATGTTAATCCGATTCTGCTTCTTTCTACCTGCAGCACCTCATTTGTTCGAGCTAGGTTGTTATTTTGTCAACCTTGTGTTTGCTACTTGACATGAGAAGCAACTTTCTTTATTTTTTCATCGAAGATCTCGGCCTCGGCCCTGCAAGGTCTTGGCATTTTTGGGTTTGCTAATTTAGAACGGCCAAAGGTTTTGGTTATTCAATGGGTTATTTCGGTGTGACAGAGAGTGGACAAAGGTTCGTGGTAACCTCGTTTGTGGATCAGCCCGTTTTTCCGTATTTATGAAATTCTTACAGGAGCTTGACGAGAACATCATATAAGACCCACGGTATTGAACGAGGTACGTTGGGCTGTTTCTGTCCGCAAGGTTTTTTCTATACCTTTCGCCAGAGCCTCGCATCTTCCCCTCGTAGATAGGCAAGATTAAACTATCTCGATTATCCTGCCGGCGCTTTTTGCGGACACTGCTCTAATCTGCATTCTTCTTTACGCCGCCCGGACGCCTATTGTAAATCAACATCGCCAATCTTCTTCCTAGGCAAGGGACAATCGGATCATACATAAGGGGTTCAGAACATCCCATAAAATGACCACTGATTTTTCTCGGTAGACTGACAAATTATCCTATAAATCGGATGGAAGATTTTTCTTTTGCCGTAGATACTGTATTGCAATATGGAAGAGTAAGAAAAAGAGCTCGTGTGGATTGTTCGAGGGTATGAGAAACAATGGGTGTTCCGGAAGTGGATGGTGCTTGAAATACTTAATTCCATGCGTTTTTCAAAAATAAAGCATCAGCTTGTTTGGACTGCTGAGGCTTTTGATGGAATTTTTCATAATTGAAAGTTATTCTGTAAGTAATGAAGCTTACAGTTTTTGCTTTTGAACTGCCCGGGATTTGCACTATGGAAGGGATGTCAGAGGTGAATTCAAGAAGGGTTCACGAGGTGTGGATTCTCATGATTTAATTGGCATTAATAAGGAATATTTAGCCCATGGTATGTCGAGGCGGATCCAGAGCACTAAGTACGCTATTTCAATAAATTCTCCTCACTTCAATTTATTCTTGCCATTTAATTCAATTCTTAGATAATCCAAATCATTTTCACCACAAATCCAACTAATGCATTTAGAAAAATTAATTTATATAATTAAAATCCACCTCGCTGGATCGACACTCTCACACCACATGAATACCCTACAATAGATTCCTATTCCACTTGGTGAAGTTCTAATAAAATTTGCACAATAGTGCTATGTTCAAGACAAAGTATTAGTACATTATTGATGGAGGAAGTTGTGCTAATGTTGCTAGTGCTATCATGGTAGAGAAGCAGGCTTCCACACTTAAACACCCACGCCCATACAAACTACAAATGATTAAAATGACAAGCAGGAGGTGAAAGTGAACAAGCAGTACTAGTGACATTTCTACTGGCAAGTAATAAGATAAGCAGCTTGTGAATGTAGTGCACCAATGCATGTTAACACTTGTTACTTAGGGCGGCCTTGGTAATTCGGGAGGACGCCATAAGCATGATGACTTCCACTGTCCAATATTCATTCAGATTTAGTCTAACGTTAACATCACTCTTTTGTTCCATGTATTGACACTAAAGCAGGCTTATGGAGACCAAGTGAATGAAAAGAATAAGAGAGAAAAGAGTAATTCAAAAGAGGCCAAGGAAATGTGAGAGAAAACCGCTACAAAAGCATGTACCATTGAGCAAAAATCGATTGAAACAAAAGAATTTCTTCGTGAGAGTCGGTAGAAAAGAGATAAAACAAGCATTGTTTTCACATCACCGATGATTGTACTTTTGTACAAAGTTATATTTTAACACCAACGAATTGACCCTACTTGGTTTAGTTCTATTACTTCTCTTGCGTAGTACGAGGATGTCTTTCCGAGGAAAGCACCATGGTTTACCCAATCCGAGGGATTGAGCATCGATTGATTGCGTCTGGACAAAATTTATTCTAACAGACCAGCCTATAGGGAGCAATCTGGAGGAGAATACAACTTCAAAAGGCCGGTTAATGAATTGATGGAAAATGGTACGGAGAGTAGCACGAGTCCATGCGCTCCGCTTTGGTTAGTTCAAGAAGGATGAGATGTGGAGGATGATGATCGTCGAAACATCAACAACATACAAGTTAACGGTTGATGAGGAAAAGGTACGCAATCCAAGAATGGCCGAGTCCCATTAAGTGTAAGTACGTGAAAAGCCATGGGCTTGGTAGTTTCTATCAACGATTAAAGATTCTAAAGACATTAGCCGCACCGCTATCAAGTACAAAAAAGATATTGGATTCAAGTGAGAAGCGAAGAAAAGGCATTTCAAATACACCGCTATCAAGTCGGACTCCACTGCCCTTTATTGTCTTTGCTTCAACTTTAATAAAACATTTGAAATTGAATGCGATGCCTCCCAGATGATATTGGCGCAATTCATCGCAAGAGGGGACTAATTAATTGCTTGCTTTAGTAAAATGAATCTGGGCAGCCTTAAACTACCCTACTTACGATAAGGAGTTGTATGCGCTGTTCGAAGGCAAGAAAGCGGCAAAGACTACCTATGGCTCAAGGAGTTCGTGATCTGCTAACGACCATGAGTTATTGAAACACCTTTCAAGGCCAACATAAGCTGAATAAGAGATATGCTCTATCAAGTAGAATTCATTAAGACACATTTCATGTCATCTGCTACAAGCAAGGTAAGGAAAACAGTTACAGACAAGCGCTTCCTAAGTAGTGGAAGTCTTAATCTCAACACTTAATGTTAAACTACTTGGTTTTGAACATATTAAGGAATTGTATGGCCGATGGACCATGATTTCCAAGGTTGAATACCAAATTTCAGAAAAGACCTAGTCGGTAAATACTTAGGCAGATGGCTATTTATTTCGGCAGAATAAACTATGTGTGTCTAACTCTTTGAGAGATTTGTTAGTGAGAGAATCCCATGAGGAGGGTTAATGGGCATTTTGAAGTTGTAGTCAGAAGACTTTCAAGGCCTCACATGAACACTTCTATTGGCCACATATGAAACAGATGTTGAAAGACTTCTTGCGGGTAATGTGTCACTTGTAGTGCAAGCCAAATCTAAAGTGCAACCTTATGGTTTATACACCCCTTTGCCATCACCTAGTGCACTTGACTGATGTTTCGATGGATTTTCGCTAGGGTTTACTCTAGGTCTAGAAAAAAAGGGAAAGCACTCAATTTTTACTAAGTTGTAGAAAGATTTTCAAAGATGGCACATTTTATTCTATGCCACAAAATGGATGATACTTAATATTGCTCACCTATTCTTTAGAGATTGTGAAGTTGTAATGGTATGCCCGTAACAATTGTTTCCCAGTGGATAAGTGTTTTGGGTTACTTTTGAAAACCTTACAACGGGCTAAGTTAGAACTAATTTTATTGCTTTCAACCACTTGTCACCCTCAAACCGACATCAAAGCCAACAAAACTTTTTGCCCACAAGCTAGAATATTATTGTATATCGGCGGGAAACCAGTGATATATATTTTGATGGTCATCCCGAATGGGGATTATATCATTACTCATCGTAACAAGCCATGTACAATTATCTTCTATCTTTGAGCATAATGCTTTTTATTAAAAATGAAGTGGTGGTAAGTATGAGATATGTCTGCTCATCGCCCCGGTCAGAGATAAGGGAAGTACTAAACAAAATGGCATCTTCTTTCAAGCAATACATAATCTTGCTTGTTACTCTTTTCTCCTCAAAATCATGTTCAAAACAAATACCAACCTCGAAAATAGAAACCTTGTAATATTCAGATGTTCCGTAGTCATTAATCAAAGCGAATCTTCTATACCCCTAATAAGCCTCCATATAAGTTATATCGAGACCCAATTCTTCACTAGAAGTATTAGGACTTAATTTCAACCAAAAGTGCTGTCAGCCTTCAGAAGGAATATATCCAGCCTTCCAGTCGATCAAGGTGCTCTTCAAGCATCACAAGGTAACAAGACAAGTTATTTTGAAATTCCACCGTAACTTATCGTTCAAGGAAAAGTGGATGGATATACGCATCTCCATCTTTTGGAGGAGTTCGGCCTTTATTCTCACCCTTCATGGAAGAAAAGATGCTTAATTCGTAAAATGCTCAGATCGGTAGCTCTACTAGATACCTGTGTTTGCTGAGTACCAACATATATAGGAACAATCCTCACCACTTTTTGCATGCAAGAAGTGTTCTCTTGACCTTTACCCAAATTTCAACCTTTCACTGGATGATCCAAACTCCGCATCCAAGGACCCACTACCCTAAAAGTTCGATCTGCATCCAAGGAATCTAAATAACATTCTGCTGCTTTAAAATTACAATTAAGATGAGCAAAATAAAAAAAATTCAAGTAATCTACAATAAGCTTCAGATTTTTTTCATTTTCATTACATAGAAGAAAGCCTAAAAAAGAGAATGTCCTATTGAAAGGAAATTGAAATGATGAAATTAAATGGTGGAAGTCAAGAGAAATTAACATGAAAACAGTGCATCGAATAATAAAGAATATGGGAGAAAAGTTGTAATTTTTTATTTAATTTAATTATATAGTCTTGTCTATTATAGTAATTTTTCATGTGGACATTTTAGTAATTAAAAATTTATTAAATATTGGGTTTAATGAGTATTTTGGTGGGTTCAAATAACTTCACCCATTACTAAAAAGACTATTTTATTCTATAAAATTTTGAAAAATAAAAATTATAAGTACAAGAATACCCCTAAATTCAATAAAACAAATAAATCTCAAAATTTAAGATGATAATCAAATAAATTACAATTATAAAAAATTAACATCTTATAATTATAATTTTGTAATTACAATTTCATTTAATTTTTGTAATTAAATTAAATATAAGGAAGAATAACATGAAGAGAAAAGCCCTTATAATTATTTTAAACTTCCTCACAATTAATATGAAGAAACTTCCTTATACAAATTAATGAAATTATAATTACGAAAATGGACATGATAATTTTAAATGAAATTATAATTATAAAAAAATTAACATGTTGGATTTTGAGCTTTATTTATTTTTTTAAATTTATTGTATTTTTTTAATTATAATTTTTTATTTTTAAAAATTTTATAATAAATGGTTTTTAATTTATTTATGTAAAAACGTTATTTTTTTTTAGTGTCAAAGTGGTTTATTGATATAAACATAAATCAAATGTGATGTAAAGAACATGTAAAAATTTTAAAATGGATAACATAGACAAAAAACAAAGGTGGTGCAAAGATAATTTCCCAGAAAAAAAAAAAAAAACTAGTCCATAGAGTCAATTTCTTTGTCCACTTTATTGTTTAAAATCATACAAATCATTCATTGTTTATATTAGGAAAATGTAAATGATGTAAAATTCATTATTTCATGTAGGATGATAAAATTAGGCCTACTTATGATATTGCCTAAATCTGACCCAAACATAATTTTTGAATATCTCAGCTAAGCATAAAAAGCCCGAATTATATATTTTATAATATTATACATGCTTTTTTTTTTATAAATTTATAATTTTTTATTGAAATTAGGCTTGAAAATATGAACTTTCAATGTTTAAAATTTTAACTACATGTAATATATGGTCAAATAAATACATTTTTAATTAATATATATTATATATATTTTTTTTTGTAAAATCCAGATTTTAGGCTGGACCCTAGACTTATCAAGTGAAACTCGAATCTGGCATACCCTCATCCTTTGGCCTGTCAAGTTACTCACTGGGTCTCACATTACTCAAGTCTAGTCCAGATCTTGGCAGGGTCAATATTTTTGACATTCCTAATTTCAGGGATAAGCTTGATATTGACTAGATGAATTTTAAATTGGAATATTATATGTAAATAGTTAATCCACCTTAATCACTTTATTCTGTTTAAATGGTAAATGTATTGGCAGACCCCATTAAAATCAATGTATTACACCCGTTAAAATTTACATATTTTTCAAATCAATGCTAAAATTGTTAATTTGTCCTCCAATCAAGATATTTTTCATAAATTCATCGACAAAATCAAACCCTAAAGGATTCATTTAGGATTGAAATTGAAAGGTGATAAACGATTTATTTTATAAGTTTTGATAAAAATAGTGTTTAGTAAATTTTTTAAAAGCTACTTGTTTCGTAAGTTTCTTTATTTTGTCAACAACTTTTAAAAGTAAGTCAGTGATTGTTTACTTTTAGCAGCTCATTAAATTAATTATCACACTTTTTAAAAGTTTATATTCTAATCTTAAGATTTTAACAAAAAAGACGATTATATCTTATTTTTTCATAAACCCAAATATATAAATCATAATCCTAAATATTATATTACTTAATAACTACTATGCATGTTCATTGGTATAAAATTTTGATCCAATAAGTTCAATTTTTGTATTAATAACCTTAAAATATCATATTATAAAGTTTATTAGATTTTATTTAATTGAGCTTTTGCACCATTTATAATTTTATGCTTTTAAAAAAATCTAAAACTACTTATTAAAATCACTACATTTCTAAACAATTTATTAAACTTGCTAAAAAATAAAAGTCAATATTAACATATCGCTTATTTATGTCATTATAAAATAAATAATATTTTCATAATAAAATTTACCAAACTCTCATACTCTATTTTTCAAACTAACAACAATATAATTTACTCGTATACCAAACTTCCTTTTTTACTTAATGGCTTACTTTCTACATAGCAAAATAGCTAATTTCGTTAGCAGCTATAATCCCAAATTGTTCTAAATTTAACATCTCAAACACAACGTGTGAATTTGAATCACCAGCTCTAAATATAATGATATAATTACAAAGTTGAGTTGTATCCCAACTTCATAAGCATGTTATTACTCAATTTAAGGCTAAGAGAAATTATCAGTCGCCTATCTAAAGAATACTCAGTTATTATAAATACTACAAAAAATTAAATTTATTTAATTTTATGCCCATTATTTATAGTTTGTATAAATCATTTACCAAAATGTTAACTTCATGAATAAACAATTTACAATATCACAAGGGTTTTATGGTATTATAATATTGGAAATCAATAAACGAAAACTACATCATTTCTGTTCGTTTAAACGAATTAATTTTATTGTAAACACAAAAAAAAAAAGGTAGTCCAACCTCCATTTTTTATTCACGAAAGGGTTATTTTGCAATGCAAACCCCATATTAGTTAGTTAGTTGTTGCTTAGTTTTTTTTTTTTAAAAAAAACTTACAATGATAATACATAAATAAAAATTTTTTATTTAATATAATATTATTAAATATTAAATATTAATTTTTCATTTTTCATTTTTTTATTTTTTTATTTTTACATTATAATTATTAATATAAATTAATAAATTTATTATTCAATGCTATCATATTATATTTTACTTTTATTATATTAAAAATATAACTAAATGGTGTATTATTTAATTATATTATGATAATTAATATATAAATATTAATTTTTCATTTAACTTTATGTTTTGTTATATGGTCAGGTTCTAAAATACCGCCTAATATTTTGTTAATTGTTTCCTTAATTACTTTATTTTTTACTTGGTCTTTCACCGCCTAATTTACTTATTTATTTATTTACTTTCAGTTTGTTTATTTTTATTTCACATTTTTGCTTATTTAGTTTCCAGTTTATTTTTATTTTTGCAATTTTTATTTAGCGTTTTATGCATCATTGGTTTAGCACACATCATTAGCATTGCATGCGTCGTTGGTCTCTGCATAAATAAGGCATGACACTAGAGATCACCTTCACAACCTCCTAGATATGGCTGACATAAGAGCTAAAAAATTTTCAAAGCACAAAAATAATCAAGTCTTGCAAAATCTTCATGAACAGCCTAGGACCCTTAGAGACTTCATGCATCATACTAGAACATGGTCACCATCATGCATAAGTTTTTCTCCGATGCATCACGTTTTAATTTCAAACCCGATATCATTCAACTTCTTCTTACTTTTCATGGTTTTGAGTCTGAAATCCATAACTGCATTTGAGAGAATTTGAAGAAGTTTGTAATACATGTACTGATCAAAATTGTAGCATGAACATAATCAGGCTTAAGTTTTTCCCTTTCTCAATAAAAGATAAGGGTAAAACTTGGCTACAAAATCGTAGGTTAGGATTTATCAAAACTTGGGATGAAGTGCAAGCACAATTTTTGAAAAATTCTTCCCACCCCACAAAACAAATTCTTTCAAAAGACAAATCACCACCTTCACTCAAAAACCAGGAGAAACCCTTCACCAGGTTGGATAGTTTAAAGAACTACTTAACATTTGCTTCACACCACAATTTTGAAATATGGAGATTATGTCTTATTTCTACGAGGATTGACATCTTAAGTGCATGTCGCTGAATGATGTGTAATTGTGAGTTTGTGGATAAAATCCTCAAGATGCATTAGTTTGTCTTGACTATATAGCAGTAGAATGCACAACATCGGATTTAGTCTTACATGAGTCATCAAGTAAACCCCGGCCATTCCATCCTGTGGAGGCTCACAACCTTAGGGAAGATCATGACCTTCAAGTCAAATTGCATCCTTAGCTAGAAAAGTCGAAGCATTAGAGTTGAAAAAGAATGATCATGTAAAGTTTGATCAAAATATTTCATGTTATGTTTGTGATTCTACTGACCATTCTACGCAGGACTGTCCAACCTTGCCAGCTCTGAGAGAAAGTTTACATGAACAAATAATTGTCGTTGACAATTTCAAAAGGCCAAATCCAAATCGATACTCCCAAACTTACAACTCTGGTTGGAGAAACCACCCAAATTTCAGTTGGAGAAATGACAGCCATGCACAACCTTCACAACCAGTTCCTCCACATCAAAATTTTCAAAACCCCCAGAGTTACCCACCATATGTCCCACCACCAAGAAAAACTCTGAAAGACACATTGCATTTATTTATTGAAAAACAAGAGTCGATCAATAACTAAACAACGCAAACCTTAACCAATTTGACATAAACTATCTCAAAGCTTACATCTGCTCTGATCGTGCATGAAAAATGAAAGTTTCCTGCTCAACCTGAACCAAACCCAAAGAGTCAACAACATCCTGAAATGGGAAATTCAGGAAACCAAAATATGAGTTAAGTCAAATCGGTTATAACCCTTCGTGGTGGTAAAGTGGTTGAAAAACACATTGTGGACCCTCGTGAAACTAGTAAAGATTCAATTTTAGAAAATAGGAAAGTGTTTGTCAAACCTTTAACCCATGAAGAAATAACCAACTCTCCTCCTGTACCCCTATTTCCTCAAGCACTAATCAAGTAAAAGAAATCAAACCACCGTCCGAAAATTTATGAGGTTTTTAAACAAGTAAAGGTCAGCATTCCTTTGCTGGATGCCATTAAATAAATACCTTCTTATGCTAAATTTCTGAAAGATTTGTGCACGGTGAAAAGGAAACATAAGATGCAAAAGAAAGCTTTTCTAGCAGAACATGTAAGTTCCATTCTTTCAACCAATAGTGCTTTGAAATACAAGGATCCTAGTTGTCTAACTATTTCTTGCATTATTGGGGATCATAAAATTGACACGCCATTTGATCTTCAGGTGCTAGTGTTAATTTGCTTCCTTACTTAGTGTACCAACAACTCAATCTCGGTGAATTAAAACCAACTTCTACTACTCTTTTACTTGCTCAACCGGGACAACCACTACCACCCAAAAAAGGAAGCCACCTCGTCACGGATAGATGAATCGGAATGTTCAATTTCAACCTAAAACTTTCTGATGCACAAGATCCTACAAAGAGACGAGTGTAGAGCATACTCATTACAGGATCGAAATGAACTATTATGAGGGTCTGTTGTTTTCTAAAGAGAATAGAGGAAGATTGAGGGATTTAAGATGCCATGTTACGTAAAGCACGATGTTATTTTTAATTCTTAAACAAGTTCTAATACAACCGAGATAAGTTCTTCTTATATGTAAGAATTTTGAAAGAGGATAAGACAGACCTTATCCTTTGCAAAAGTAAAAACATCATTATGAAAGGATAAGACAGACTCTATCATACTTTTCTTAAAGAAAAGAAAACATTAGACAACATGATTATTAAAGTAAAAAGTAAAAGCAAGCTTTGTGATGCTTTTTGCTTTGTAAAAGCAAAGTACCATGATAGACCATTAATGGCTATGAGAAGGGACAAGTTGTCAACATCGCTATTGACTCTCATGAAAGGTTCCTTCCACCAAGGCGTATGGGCATAGTATCGGGCGTGAAGTCGAGAATCAGCTGGACTAAACCGTCACGTGTTTCAGATGCTTCGCAGTGACGCAGGATGATTGGAATTCTTCCCAAGGATCTTCGGGAATCTTGGAAAAGAATGTTAGTATAATCCTGCCTTTCTTCCTTAATTAATATTTCGGATGGTGAATTATCGGTGAGGGCATTTTAGGTGAATGACCATAAGTTCACGATGGACTGGAGGTATTAATGTCAATGTAGCTGAATACATGGTTTAGTCTCAACGAGGTAGTTCTTAGAGTAGAGACAAGGTTGTGGTCATGTGGTCGGGAAAACCATGGGGACAATTTTCCACCATAGGCTTGATCTTGTCCGTAAGAATTTAAAGTGATGTGATATTGAAAGTAGGGACTGTGGACAAGATCGAGGTGAATTGTTCACATTCTCGGAGTAAGATTCGAGGCTGATGGTGATTTATGATATAGGTCGAAGTTGTTTTCTCCACCAAGAGAGAGGAGAGAATCCATTCAAAGAGAGCCCATAACAAGGAATGGGCTTTGGTCGGTGAGATGTCCCAATATTGCCCTAACAGAAAGATAAGCTTAAGAGATATAAAAAAGCCGAGACACCATAGTACTATAGTTCATCTTCCGTGGATATCTCCGACGGATCAACGCGTAGTCTCAGAGAAAAGGTGATCAAGGTGGAAACTAGAAAAACCAGATGACTGAGTATGATATATGTTCATGAAGTACCGAAAAACAAATTTCTTAGCAAAATCTTGAATTTGATAGGGACTGGAAGACGTGAGATTACAAGAGAAATATTTTCAGTAAAAGAAGTTTGCAAAAGAAGAATTCATAAAGATCACCTGCATCAGAAATGAGGAGATGAGGGTAAGAGTGGCTAAAGATGAGGTTGAAAGTATATCAGAATGAGATTTTGATCTCCCTTGATACGCTGGATCTGAAAATCATATTTGGAAAACCATGTAAGACGGTTTTGTCTGAAGTTGTCTTTCTTAAAGAGGAGTTGTCTAATCTGACAAGAAAATTATGGCCAATGAGATGAAATTCAAACTTTTGAATTCGATATTTTATGGCTAAGATCTCCTTGTAGATTACGGATAGTGTTTTTCCGATTCTTTTGAACCCACTCACCGGAGCAGTAGTTTATTTTTCCCAATTTTCTAAAAGCATCGCACCTCAAGACTCATCGCCAGATCTGCTTCGAGAACGCCGTCTTCGGAATCTTTAAGGAAAAGGATGCTGGTATTCTTCTTAGGTCTTGAATCAGGCTTGAGCGGACCCCAGGGCAGATTTTTAAGCATTTTTGACAAAGTGGATTGTCACATGAGGAAAAATCAAGATAATTCACAATGCCTAGAAATTTGAATTTGTTTTCTCGGACAAGTGTTCATCAGAAAATGGACCAGCCTTCTTGAGCTATGTGGATTCAGAGCGATAATGTCCATCTTAATGACCATTCCAAGAAATTCTACAAAATCCTCGCCTAGGATGCTCTTTTGTCGAAAGCATAATGCCATGAGTCCACAATTTTGAGAAAGGGAAAGTATATCTTGACGAGTCATGGTCTTTAGAAAATAAGAGCACATCATCTATGTAGATAAGTGCAATGGTGGAGTATGGGCTCAAAGATTTTGATCATGGCCTTTTGAAAAAGTAAGGTGGTACTTTGAGACCAAATGGCATTACTTTTCACAGATAAGGCATTGGAATGCAAAAGCAGATGGTCAATGATGAATTCCTAATTTAAGCTTTAAGGTCAAATTTGAAAGACCTTGGCATCACGATATGGACAAACAAAGACTGAATTTTGGCAGGAACTTATCATCTCAGAGAAAAAGCTAAGAGGTCGATAATCTATGACAAGACGTTTTTACCTTTTTTGACCGCTTTTTCCACATATAAGGCTTAAGCCTAATCTAAATTTGTGGGTTCAATAAGTCTTGTCAAGCTGAGTGTTAGAAAATGTATATTTATAAAGGAGAAAATCGCCATTTTACACTTCAAGTTTTATTAACACCCTTACTTTTTACGTATTTAAGTTTTTGTCATTTAATTATGCGTTGTATTATAATTAAGTATTTTATGTATTTTAGCATTATAGTTATTTCACAACGAATCTAGAGATCGACGACAAAACGGATATCACTTTTGAACTCGTGACGGTCGAAACGCAGAGGAGCATAAAAGGAAAATGACATTGTTCACATGTACAGACTATTCGTATCATCGCTATCGTTTCACTTACATCGCTCACATAGACGGATCGATGAAATGGAATTGACCGATGATGTGGCATTGACTGATGAGGTGTCACGATTCTGTTGGACTAAAATTCTTATGCATGATCGACGACGTTAATGGACCAAAAATTGCGCCAGACATGCATATACACGTGATTATTTTCAACCAAACCGCGCATCGCTCAAGCCGTTAAACCGTGTCACTATTCAAATCGCTGGTCAAACCTCGACCGTTGATCGATGACGGGCGCAACTCGAAGGCCCAAACTATTTTTTAATCCGACGATTTACTCAATGTATCTATAAAAAGGGGGCCTCCCCCCCCTAATTTGGCATCTCTGAATCCATTTTTGGGCTCCATTTTCTGTAATTCCTTTTGTATCTTGTATTTTCTACGTATTTTAATAAATTCACATTTTTCCCCTAGTTCAATTATGAGTAGCTAATTTTCTTTCAAGCTTGGGTTGAAGGTGAAGTCTCAACATGTGTCATGGGCTTTATTTGGTAAATTTATTTTCTTTTCCCCTCTAGTTTTTGTGGATGTTTTGACTTCTCGTCGACAAATAATAATAATCTTGTCTAGATATTTCGGTTATTATTATTTATTTAGCACCATATTGATTAGAGTGTGGTTCATGAGGTGTGGAAACTCCCCTCATGATTTAATTGGCATTAATAAGAAATATTTAGTCCATGATGCATGTTGATACAGATCCAGATACCTAAGTACGTCATTTCAATACATTTTCTTCCATTTATTCTCGTTATTTCAATTCTAATTTTAGGATAATCGAAGTCACTTTCACCACAAATCCAACCACCCATTTAGAAAAATTAATTCTACACACAATTAAAATACACCTCCTCGTGGGATCGACACTCGTCACCATTGATCTATTTTACAATAGATTTGTGCACTTGCGAGTTCAATAAAATTTGCACAACAAGTTTTTGGCGCCGTTGCCGGGGAGGTAAGTTATTTTAATTCATAGAATTAATTTTTGTGAATTATTTCTTTTAATTGTTTTCTTGTAATTTTTTTTTATTAAACAAAGAAGAAAAAAAGTGAATCTACATTTAGAGGTAAAAATTTCTTTTCTTTTTCTCTTCTTTAAAATTCTATAATTTAATTTTCAATTTATTTTTCTTTGTAATTTTTTGTTTATCTTATTAATTTATTTCACGTTTTTTTTTAAGTGTGTTTTTATAGAAAGGTTGTAACAGTGTAATAAGGTTAGCACCGTAATTTCTCCTTCTTGTTTATTTTTATTAATTTTGTTTCCATTTATTTTTGTGTTCTTTGCATGCATGGTCGAAGGTCATTATTACCTAATCTTGAGCCTATAGACCTTGAACTTGAGAAAACACTGCGCACACACAAACACGTTAAAAATAAAATGGATTGTCAACAACAAGCACCACCAGAGAGGCCATTTAAGGACTACTTCAGTCCCTTACCTAATTTGAGCACATCTTGCATAAGATACCCAAATGTAGCTGCTAGGAGTTTTGAACTAAAACCTAGTGTGCTAAATTGTCTCCCCACATTTTATGGCCTAGAAAATGAGGACCCATATAATCATCTGAATGATTTTCATGCTGTTTTTCAAACTTTTAAATATGAGAAATTTTCAGACGATGATGTTAAACTCATATTATTCCCATTTTCTCTAAAGGATAGAGCTCGTTCATGGCTCAATACATTGCCTGCTAATAGCATCACATCATGGGAACAAATGGTAACAAAATTTTTGAATAAATATTTCCCAGTGCATAAAACCAATGCTATTCGCAGGGAAATTTCAAAGTTTACTCAGAGAGAAGACGAGCAATTTTTCGAAACATGGGAGCGATTCAATGGGCTACTCTTGAAGTGTCCACATCATGGGTACGAGAAATGGCACCAATGCCAATACTTTTTGGAGGGATTATTGCCGAATGTGCAAGAATGGCTAATGGCAACAAGTGGAGGAGAGCTAATGTCAAAAAGTGCATAAGAGATTTAGGAATTCTTCCAGCGACAAGCGGATAATTCCCAAAAATAGAGTCGGTCACTCAGGAATACTAAAAGAATTAAAGGAGTGAATGAGGTTCACATTAGCGAGTCAACTTCGGGAATCAAAGAAGTCAAGGAGATGGTTGAAGGTCTCTATCGACAAATAGCATCGTTAACGACTACTAAATCAACAGAACCACATGACCATGACTCATACTCAGATCAAGCCAATGCCATAGGTGTAATGAGAAAACCATCAAATTACAACCCATACTCTAACACATATAACCCTGGATGGAGAGACCACCCCAATTTTTCATGGTCTCAAGGATTCCAACAGAATGGACCAGCAGCTCCAGCTCCACCAATGCAACCAATTCCTCAAATTCCTCAAGCCTCTCAGCCACCATTTAGACCATACAATCAAAACCAGAACTGCTCTCAACCTAGACCATGGGAGGATGCATTCCAGAATTTCAAGAATGTTACTCACTCTACGATTGAGCAACAGAACCGCACCATTGATGGACTACAAAATGAGATGAGAGCACGCTTCAACTCACAAGCGTAATCAGTTTCAAGCCTCGAGAAGATGGTGGGACAACTTGCTTCTTCAGTTCAGACCTTGGCAATGACTGTTGAGAAAGGCAAGTTTCCAAGTCAACCAAGGTTTAATCTAAAGGAGTGAAGCAAGTACTCACCACAACAAGACGGAGAAGTCAAAAATGACCTTGCGAAAAGAAAAAGAAGTCGACAACAAAATGGAGATGCCGGTGACAAAAGAAAACCAAATTTGTTGAGGACTCACCATCAGAGGAGAAAGAAAAAACCAACCCACAAGAATATGTTCCCAAAGCTCCATTTCCTCGGAGGTTAGTTAAAGGAAAGAAGGGAAAATCCACATGTGAGATTCTTGAAATCTTCAAACAGGTAAGTGTTAACATCCCTTTGCTTGATGCTATAAAATAAGTTCCATATTATGCCAAGTTTCTTAAAGACCTTTGTACTAAAAAGAGAAACATTCACGTTCAAAAGAAGGCATTTTTAACAGAAAACGTTAGTTCTATACTCCAACACAAAATTCCTTTAAAATGCAAAGACCCAGGCTCTCCCACTATCTCATGTAGTATAGGGAACCACGCAATTGAGAATGCTTTGTTGGATTTAGGAGCTAGTGTAAATCAAGGTCTTATTCAAGATTTTGAAACTTGATCTGGAGAATTACACCCAACTCCAAAGTTGCAAATCGGTCCATAAAAATACCTCATGGTATTGTGGAGGACGTGCTTATCTAGGTAGACAAGTTTTATTTTCCTGTTGATTTCATTGTAATTGACACTCAACCAATACAGGATTCAAGAAAGCACATCCCCATTATTCTAGGCCGACCTTTCTTGGCAACTGCGGATGCTTACATTCAATGCAGGACTGGAAATATGCAGTTGTCCTTCGACAACATGACTATGGAGCTAAACATCTTCAATATTGCCAAACAACCTCATAATGCAGATGATGGAATTGTTGATGTGGATTTAATTGAAGCATTAGTTGATGACACTTTTCTTTCAAACCTTAGTGATGACCCTTTACAAACATGTTTAACTCACTTTGGTTTGGATTTTGATATTGAAAGATCAGTTGATGAGGTCAACGCCCTGCTTGACTCAGCACCATCCATGGACACTAATAAATGAAAGTCAAGAGTTAAACAACTAGCACCATCAGAGAAGAAACTCATCCCATCATCAGAATCACCACCGAAACTCGAGCTCAAACCATTACCCAACACCTTGGAATATGCATTTTTGAGAGAAGAAAGTATTCTGCCGGTAATCATCTCATCATCCCTCAATGACGAACAAAAAGGTAAGTTGTTGGATGTTTTAAAAGAGCACAAAGGAGCATTATGATGGACCATAGCAGACATAAAAGGTATAAACCCAGTAGACTGCATGCATTACATTCATCTTGATGAAAATGCTAAACCTATTAGGGAAATGCAACGTCGGTTAAATCCTAACATGAAAGAAGTTGCTAGAACTGAAGTCCTTAAGCTATTAGATGCAGGTATCATTTACCCAATTTTTGATAGTTCATGGGTCAGTCCTGTACAAGTTGTCCCCAAAAAGTCAGGAGTCACAGTAGTTACGAATGCCGATAATAAATTGATACCCACTAGAGTGACTACAGGATGGCGTGTATGCATTGATTATAGAAAGTTGAATTCTGTCACACGTAAAGACCATTTTCCTTTACCATTTATTGATCAAATGCTTGATAGATTAGCATGCCATGAATTTTATTGGTTTCTAGATGGCTACTCAGGATATAATCAGATTCCATAGCACCAAAAGATCAAGAGAAAATCACTTTCACTTGCTCTTTTGCCACTTTTGCATATAGGAGGATGCCATTTGAATTATGTAATGCACCTGCTACATTTCAACGATGCATGTTAAGTATTTTTTCTGATATGGTTGAACAATTCCTTGAAGTCTTTATGAATGACTTTTCTGTCTTTGGTGATTCATTTGATCAATGTTTACATCATCTAACACTAGTTCTGCAGAGATGTATCGAGAAGAACTTAGTCTTAAATTGGGAGAAGTGACATTTTATGGTAAAACAAAGTATTGTTCTCGGTCACATCATTTGGAGCAAAGGTATTGAGGTTGACAAAGCCAAGATGGATCTCATTTCTAATCTTCCACCACCTAAAATAGTCAGAGAAGTAAGATCTTTCCTTGGACATGTTGGTTTTTATAGACGTTTCATTAAAGACTTTAGCAAAGTTTCTAGACCCTTATGCAATCTACTTGCTAAGGATGTACCTTTTGTCTTTGATGATTCATGTCTTATGGCATTTGAAAAATTAAAGCAGTTGTTTACATCATCACCCATCATTCAGCCCCCAAACTGGAGATTATCATTTGAACTCATGCGATGCATCCGACATGCAA
The DNA here is from genome assembly GCA_030448925.1 of Citrus cavaleriei. Classification (NCBI taxonomy): domain Eukaryota; kingdom Viridiplantae; phylum Streptophyta; class Magnoliopsida; order Sapindales; family Rutaceae; genus Citrus; species Citrus cavaleriei. The sequence goes on along the minus strand of JAUJEN010000274.1, from coordinate 892,245 downwards.
GAGAGCAGATAGGACAAAGAGTTGATCGAATTCCCCATGTTATTTACTATGCTAGTATGACATTGAATGATGCACAGTTGAATTATTCAACTACTGAAAAAGAAATGCTAACAGTAGTGTTTGCATTGGAAAAATTTTGATCCTATCTCATTGGTTGTAAAATAAGTGTATTCATAGATTATGCTGCTCTTAAATATCTTCTCACAAAGAAAAATGCAAAAGCTAGACTAATTTGTTGGGTGTTACTTTTGCAAGAATTCAACTTGAAATTTAAAGATAAGAAAGGCACAGAAAATGTTGTGGCAGACCATCTCTCTCGTCTCCATTTTGACACAATTACAGAACCATTAACATTGAATGAGTCATTCCCAGATGAACAATTGATGAGTGTGGAAGTATTACCATGGTATGCTGACATCGTGAATTATCTTGTTACAGGTCAACTTCTAGAGCATTGGACCAAGCAAGAAAGGCCAATTTTTTTTGCAGAAATAAAGAATTTCTTTTGGGATGACCCGTATTTGTTCAAGTATTGTGCAGATCAAATTGTTAGACGATGTGTCCCAGAAAGTGAAATTCATAATATCCTTTCATTCTGTCATGAACAAGCTTGTGGAGGCCATTTCAGTGCTAAGAAAACAGCAACTAAAGTTTTACAATGGGGTTTTTATTGGCCAACTATATTTCGAGATGCTTACACTTTATGTTCTTCATGTGATAGGTGTCAACGAATGGGAAGTATTACACGAAGGAATATGATGCCACTAAATCCAATTTTAGTGGTTGAGATTTTTGATGTATGGGGTATCGACTTCATGGGACCTTTTCCTCCTTCTTTTGGCCATCAATACATATTGGTTACTGTTGACTACGTATCGAAATGGGTAGAAGCAATTCCATGTAGAACCAATGATCACAAGGTGGTGATAGGATTTTTGAAAAGCAACATTGTTTCACGCTTTGGATTCCCTCGAGCAATAATCAGTAATGGTGGTGCCCACTTCTGTAACAAAGCATTCAAGGCTCTTTTGACGAAGTATTCAATCACTCACAAAGTGGCGACCCCATATCATCCGCAAACCAGTGACCAAATTGAGATCTCTAATCGAGAAATAAAGCACATATTAGAAAAGACGGTGAGGCCAGACATAAAAGAATGGTCATTAAGACTTGGTGATGCATTATGGGCATATAGAATGGCTTTCAAGACCCCGATTGGGATGCCACCCTACAAGCTAGTGTATGGAAAAGCTTGCCACCTACCTGTGGGACTCGAGCATCGTGCATATTGGGCCATCAAGAAATTCAACTTTGACATACATCAAGCTAGCTCAGAAAGAAGATTACAACTGGCAGAACTTGAAGAAATTTGCAATGACGCATACGAAAATGTCAAGATTTACAAGTAGCGAATGAAAGTCTTTTATGACAAGCAAATTATGAGAAAGTCTTTCACTCCAGGTCAGAAAGTGCTTTTATTCAATTCTCGCACTATTCTCGCTAAGTTACGCCTCATGGTCCGCCCTTTATTGTTCATACTGTTTTTCCACATGGGGCAATTGAAATTAAGAACCCAAAGAACGGTGTCACATTTAAAGTTAATGGTCAAAGATTAAAGCCATATCTAGAGTACCAACCACATGAAGAGGACACCGAAATAAATTTGAGTGACACACCAGATTTGAATTGAGTTTTCTTCTTTCTTTTCGGTGATTTGATTTTTTTTCTTTCTTTTTATTATTCTTTTGCTAATTGAAATTATTTTTGCATAAGTGTGTTTGTTTAACCATTAAGTTTTCTCTTATCATTGTTAATCATGAGTGTCATAGCTAAACAGTTCCTCCTGGACATTCTTAAACCACTTCAACGTGTAAAATCTCATCTCAAAAGACAAATTCAATTTTGTAAAACACATCGTATTTGGGCTCTGCAACCACCAGAGTTAGTATCCTATGTTGAGGATTTAGAAAGCCAACTCAGAGACATTGAGAGAAGTGTCTACAACATCCAGTTGGAGATTGAGGTAAATTCAATAAGAGGACAATTTTAATTTTCTTTGTGTGTTTTAATTTATTTTTCTGTTTGTGTGCTTTAGTTTGTTACCCCGGTGAAGTGGCGGATAACGGTACTCCGTGACAATCAAGTTGGTTACTTCAGTTTTCCCATAATAACTGATATTCTGAGGCGAATGTATGGACAGAAACGAGATTCTAGCAAAGCTTCACAATCGATTCCCTTCACTTCCTCAGAATGCCCTCCTTACAATCTATAAAGCTCGGTCCGAACGCATGCGATTGCTCATGAGGAATAACATACCTGCTGACATCCGTTGGTTAATCGAGGCCAAAGTACGTTTGACAGGTGAGTTACCTCCAAAATTTATTGCATACATGCCTGGTTGTGGTAAAGGAAATTATGCAAGAAAACGAAGAGCTTGAAGAATTTATGTTACTTGTCATAAATGTGCTAGAATGAGTTGCGATAAAAAACCATGTTTTTTAGGAATAGTGTCTGATAACAGGGAAGATAAGATTCAATTCATTAGGGATGGCTTGAATAAGGAGTCATTGGATGATATTCTTTTGTCTCTTGAAACACATCCCAGTGGATATATGCAAAGAGTGATTCTCCAGTTATGGCTATTATTCCAGAAAGAGCATGCACGATATAGTCTCGGGAATCTGACTATAAACGACCATGTTTGCCAGTTTATAAGAAAACTGGATGGAAAGCCTATTCTCGACTCATAGAGGGCGTTCAAGCCGTTTTTGGACGTAGAACCAGAGGAAGATGTGAGCCACAGTCGCAACTACCTGTAAATATCCTTTTACTTCACTGTTATTTTATTTTACTGTTGTTTTATCATTTGCATTATTGTCTTTAATAATTTTATTTTATCATTTTTTTTACTGTTTGCTTTTTGACTCTCGAACCATGTGCTTTACACGTTATTTGACACTGACATGCTACCTCATACACAACTGTGACCCACTGTCACCAAGATTTTTAAATATGATTTTTTGTCAACCACTCACAAATTATTTTTGAGAAGTATCTCAATGGTAGCTACTCCCAATAGACAATTCAAGAACATTTGTGTGCTTTCTAGATTTAACTATGGCAAACATAAAGAGTTCGTTGAGGCAGCCATAGATCTTGGTCGAAACATAGCAGAGAGAAAATTACACTTGGTGTATGGAGGAGGTAACTGAGGGTTATCAAAATTGGTCTCAGAAGCTACTTTTGTCAGAAGAAGTCAAGTGTTAGGCATCATCCTAAGAGCCCTAAACCTTTGGGCAATTTTTCTGACTCACCGACTGGAGAAGAGTTAGTCGTCTCAGGTATGCAAGAAAGAATAACTGAAATGCTTAATCATGCTGATGCTTTTATTTTCCTACCAGGAGATCTTGCAACTCTAGAGGCACTTATCACATTAGCATCTTGGGCCCATCTACACATTCACCAGAAACCCATCGGTTTGTTAAATGCCAATAACTTTTATAATGGCTTTATTGCATTTCTTAACCATGCAATAAAAAACCATTTCATTCCTTCCACAGCGAAAAAGCTTTTTATTTGTGCTCACACTGCGAATGAGCTACTTGATCTGTTACAAGCTTATAAACCGGAGCCAGACCCCTAGACCTTTGTGTTGGAGCGTCCAAATAATGATGGTAACAGTAGTCGCAGTAAGAAGTACAAATTAGATTTAAATCTCCGTCTGTAAATATTTTCTTTTGTGTTGCACCACCCAGGTGATGTCTTCTAAACTTTACTTCTTTCCTTTAAAACATTGAGGACAATGTTTCGTTCTGGTTGGGGGGAGGGAATAGTCGACAATTGTGGAATATTGGTTAAGTTTTTACTGATTTTTTGTTGTAGAAACTAATTGTTACTAACGTTTTGTGTTGAAGATGGCTGAATATGGAGTGTAGTGACTCTAGAAACGCATCTTCATCGTTTGAAAAAAAAACAATTAAAAAAAAATTCAGACATTTTCTTTTTCTTTATTAAGCTTTGATATTCATTTTTCTTCTTCTTTTTAATTTCTCCTTTATAAATATACATTTTCAAAATTTTGAATCGAAGATGGCTGAATATGGAGTGTAGTGCCTCTAGAAACGCTTCTTCTTAGTTAAAAAAAAAAACCCCATTTTCTTTTTCTATCATTTTAATTGTAACTTTTCTAATTAATTTTTCTGCATCATTTTCACATTTCTGTATGCATATTTTCCTTTCATGTTTAGAATAGGTTGGGGGGTAGAATGTTGTTTGAAAAAATAAATTGTGTGATTTGTTTTAACATTGGATGACATGATGAATTTCAAATTTTAGTATTTGTATTATCTTTGGTCTTAAGTGATGTTACGCCATGTTTTCTACTCTACATGTTCATGTCGGAGACAAATATGAGTTGCTTAAAAGAATGAACATGTCATAATAAGTATCAAGTGAGTTTTTGAGCCTATCATTTTTCTTGGAGAGTAACCCTTTAGCCCATTCTTCATACAACTTAGTAGTTTATTATTTTACACACGATCTCTAGATTTCTTTTGAGTTAACCCTTAAAAAAAAGGTGTAAAATTAAAAAAAGAAAAAAAGAAAAAAATGTGTGTTGCTACATCTGGAGGCCCATCTAACTAGTAGATATGGAAGATTATTTAGAGCCCTAAAAGACGATGGAAAGGCCATCTTTGATCCGTTTGAGCCTTTCTAGCCATCCTTTTTGTAAAATATTCATAGTTAACCCTTTTGAGCCTTTAAAAAAAAAAACATTTTCTTTGTCAACTTATCATCTTGACCCACTCTGATTTGGAGTATTACCCGATATCTTATAAGTTCCATCACCTATTTATGTTTGAGAAAAATATAAATAATTATTTTGTTCAATGACGTTGTGCCAAACAAAAGCAAAAAAAAAAACAAAAACAAAAAACAAAAAAAAACAAAAATTGTTGTTTCAAAAAGAAAAAAATAACAATAATAGGTGAAATCCACCTTGCAATTTCTAAAAAACAAAATCTCTGCATTTTTCTCAAACATACACTTTATTTTCCTTATTTCCCTTCTTTGTTAGTCATGTCCCTAACATACGTTACGTCCTAATAAAAGTCCTTGATTTTAGGGAACTATAGTCTGAAGTATAAGCTAGTTATATAGGCTAAAAAGATGTAGTGGTGCATAATAAAAAAATTTAAAAAAAAAGATAAATAAATTGGGTTGACTAACATTTTTGTTTGACTTGAGATCGTATTATTTCTAAGCTGAGGGCATATTTCTTTCATCTTGGTGAGAGCATATGATATCACTTCTTTATTATTTTCTCTCTCAATTACCATTCATTGGAGTGACTATTTTTATTGGGTTTAATTTCATTGTGAGAGTGTCACTATTTTCAATGAGATTTTGGGGTTTAACATGTCATTCTTGAAAGTAGCTGTGACAAAGTCTACTGGGCTGATTCATGTGGATGGTTGATGTGGGTGTGATGTTGCTTTAGATTGGAGATAATGCGTATACTTTTATTTGATTACTATCATTAGTCTAATTGAATAAACATGATTGTTAAAAAAAAAATCATTTTGGATTTGAATTTTGTTTTCGCTTTATTTGCTAGGGACTAGCAATAAGCTGGTTGGGGGGTGTGTTGAGTGTTAGAAAATGTATATTTATAAAGGAGAAAATCGTTATTTTACACTTCAAGTTTTACTAACACCTTTACTTTTATGTATTTAAGTTTCTTGTCATTTAATTATGTGTGTTGTATTATAATTAAGTATTTTATGTATTTTAGGGGCATCATAATCATTTCACAATGAACGAGAGGTCAGACGGCAAAACCGACATCACTTTTGAATTCAGGACGGTTGAAAACCTTAGGAGGAGCATAAAAGGAAAAATGACACTGTTCACATGTACGGTACTATTCACATGTATGTCACGCATCGTTCACGACATTTCACATAGACGGATCGATGATGTGGCATTGACTGATGAGGTGTCATGATCCTGTTGGACTAAAATTCTTATGCACTGTTGATTGGTGACGTGGTAGCATGTTAGTGGATAAAAAATTACGCGTACGGTACATGCATATACACAGGATTATTTTCAACCAAACAGCGTTACTGTTCAAGCCGGGTCAAACCATGTCACTATTCAAACCGCGTGGTCAAACCGCTGATCATTGATGATGACGTATGCAACTCGAGGCCCAAACTGTTTTTACTCCGATGGCCATGATTTACTCAATGTATCTATAAAAAGGGGGCCTCACCCCCCTAATTTTGCATCTCTGAATCCTTTTTTGGGCTCTATTTTCTATAATTCCTTCTCTATCTTCTATTTTCTACATATTTTAATAAATTTTCATTTTGCCCCTAGTTCAATTATGAGTAGCTAATTTTCTTTCAAGCTTGGGTTGAAGGTGAAGTCTCAACATGTGTCATGGGCTTTATTTGGTAAATTTATTTTCTTTTCCCCTCTAGTTTTTGTGGATGTTTTGACTTCTCGTCGATAAATAATAATAATCTTGTTCACTTTTTTGGCTCCCAAGGTTATTATTATTTGGCACGATAAGCCTTTAACACCATATTGATTAGAGTATGGTTCATGAGGTGTGGAAACCCCCCTCATTATTTAATTGGCATTAATAAGGAATATTTAGCCCATGATGCATGTTGATACTAATCCAGATACCCAAGTACGTAATTTCAATAGATTTTTCTTCCATTTATTCTCACTATTTCAAGTCCAATTTTAGGATAATCGAAGTCACTTTCACCACAAATCCAACCACCCATTTAGAAAAATTAATTCTACACACAATTAAAATCCACCTCCTCGTCGGATCGACACTCGTCACCATTGATCTATTTTACAATAAATTCGTGCACTTGCGAGTTCAATAAAATTTGCACAACAGATGCAATTGAGAGCATTCTTGTTGGGCTAATTTAAGATCAGATGGTGTCATACCAGGATGGGTAGCTTTGGTAGGATTGATGTCTTTGTTAAGCTTAAAGGAAATCTTAATGAAGAAGTCTTTATTTTTCCACAATGGAGATGGATGTGAAAATTGACTATGGCTTTCAGGACAGAAGGGAAGAAACCAAGTTTTGAATGAGTCATATGAAGAGGGAGAGTTTGAGATTGAGAACAGTCTCAAGACATCAATGTATGATTGAAACATTTGTTTGTACCAAATCCCAGAGGTTGTAATTTGAAGGTTTTTAATCAGGTGAAGTATGTCAAACCCAATTAAAAGATCCTTATCAGGTAGATTGGATCCAACAATTTTGATCCAGATAACACAGTTTGGAAAAAACTAAATACCAATTGGTTTTTTGGTAATCAGGTCGGTCTGAAACAATTCACCATTGGCTGCTCTGAAGTACTCTTTATGCTTTTCCCAAAAATGAGATGGGAGAATTGAGGGATTGAGCATACTTTTGTGCTCCAGTGTCAATGAATCCAATGACAGGAACTGGTTTGTCAAATATTTTGGGTAAAAGATGGATTTTGATTGAAGGAATTGGTATGACTGGCTGGGTTGTGTGTGTTTGTTGTATTGTTTGGATTACTGAGACACTCTCTGGGTCGTAGTGATCTTCTGTAAGAACAAAAGCAGTTTGCTCGTCATAATCTTCTTGTTCTGAAAAGAAAGATTCAACATCATCATTGTCGGAAAGCAACGAACAATCTTGAAGATGTTCAATGAGATGAACTGATTTGGAAGGGCGGTTTGGACAGTTTCTTACGAAATGCCCTTTTTTCTTACAGATAAAACATCGATTGCTTTTGGATTTGGAGGATTGAGTAGGATCCTTTTTTTCGGAAAAAACAGTAGGGTTTTCTGGGTCTAGATGAAGTGCGGTTTTTCATGTGTGGATGACGTATTTCTAGAAATGAGATTTTTTCTTGGTTGAACAAGTGCAATCTTTCTCACTTTTACACTTGATGGAGAGATGAGGTTTTTGCATGCACTTTTGAATGGCTGGTTGTTTTCCATTAGATCTTTGAAAAATTCTTTCTGTTAACAGAGTTTCTCCATACAATTTACTGCCAACTGATAGATTTTTCCTAAAGAAAGGTTGGCGATATCCAGCTGATGGATAGTAATTGTCTCTGTAATTATGGCTGGATTTCTTTGGGAAGAGATGCCACGAAGACGTGCTTTAACGAAGGATCATTGAAGCCATTAAGCTTGTAGTGCATCGTAGACATTCTTTTGTAGTGGAAGTCAAGATCTTTGATTTGCAACGAGCAACACTTCATTTGATGGAATTCTCGTCTTGTATGTTCATTTGCAGTTGTAGCTTCTCCAAGAAATTGTTCATCAATGATACCAAGAACTTGAGGAATTTCGGCTTGGACCAACTGAAGTTGTCTGTATTGGCCAAGACTTTCAAACCAATCTCTTAAAGATTTAGTAAAATGAGAACTGAATTCTTTAAGGACTGTTTGAGATGTTGCTCTAGTTCTGAGCATTTGAACATCTATCTATGCTGAAAATTCTTGGAATCGGACTGGCCATTTGACTTTCGGGATATCATCAAAGGTAAACCATAGGCCATTTGAAGGTTTAGGGGGATTGTCATGAGAAGGCGTAGTGGGGTTGGTTTCTGACTCTGCTTCTTCAACAATTGGTGTTGTTGGAGGAGGAGATGAATGAGATGGATCATTAGACCCTGTAGAGGGTTGAACCATTAACAATTTTGAGATATCAGTCAAATCTGGTTCAGAGTCTGAAGAAATAGAGGATTCTTTTGAAGATTCGTCAGGGGATTCTTATTCAGATAAATGAGAATAAACTTGGGACGAATACTGATTTAAAGGTGTTTTGTCTTTTGGTTGAGGTTCAGTAGTTAATTCTTTTGAGGATTGCGGACCTGGGACAGATGATGGTTGTTGATAGACTAGTGGTGGTTCTGTTGTTTTGGTTTTGGTGGGTTTAGGTTTGGGTTTTTGTTTGGGTGGAGCTGGAGTTGGAGTTTGCCTGTACAAAGTATGGGACAGTCCAAAAAATTTGGCATAATCTACTGGCTGACAAGAGGAAAATGGTGTATAAAATGGTTGATAGGTGTTAAAGGTTGGTGCATGGAGAGGTAGGGTAGGAGACTTTGCAAATAAGGAGGGTTGTTGCTTATCTGCATCTATTCTGGCTAGTTTAGCTTTTAGCTTTCTAATTTCCGCTTCTTTTTTATTGAATTCTGGACCCCAGTATATGTTTTGAATCATCATTCGAAGTTCTGTATCAAGTTGAGAGACTTTATTTTGCAGGTTGAGGTATATTTGTTCAAGTTAAGCCGTGATCTTATCAACCTTGGTGTCAGTCTGCTTAACTTGAAACGCAACCCTTTCAATTTTGTCGTCAAGGGTTCTGAAAGCCGAATTTTGTGCTCTGTCATTCTGTGTTTGCCAATTTAGGATGGCTTCAAAAGGTCTTGGATGCTCCAGTTGGCCTATGGGGGTAACCGGAGATGGGACAAAAGGTTTGGTGACAACTTTTGTCTGATGATCTGTGTGTTTTTCCAAAGGTGGAAACTGCTCTTGGTATGAGCTGGATGAAAACATCATGTAAGATTAGATTGGTGTTGGCTGCATACTAGGCTGATTAGCCTCTTGTCTGCATGGTTTTTGTTGATACTCCTTTTGGATGAGCCTCAATCTTTTTTTATAGATTGGCAAAGGAGTTGTATTGTCTGGATCATCTAGAGGCAAATGAGGCTTTTTTTTACATGGTTCCATCTTATGACCTTTCTTTTTTCGGCATCTGGGTCGTCTGTTTAATTCATCATCATTTTTTTCTTCTTCAAGGCATGGACAGCCTGGATCATACATATGGGACCCTGGAACATCCCATAGAAAATGACCATTAATCATTTTTGGGTAAATCGGGTAGCCATCAGAAGCAAATCCATGGATGGGAATATTTTTGTGTTATTGGAACAACAGTGTGAGAAGAGTAAGAGAAAGAAACTTTAGGTGGTGTTTGTTCAGTGGGTGGCTGAAAGGTCATCATAACCATTCCATCGGCTCTTTTTTCAAAGAGAGCGTCAAAGGTTTGAACAGGTTGGGAATTTTGGTGAAATTTTTCATAATTGGATAGCCACTCAAGAGGTATAAGTTTAAAAAGCTCTTGCCTTTGAATCTGTCTTGGGATTTGGACTATAGAAGGGATGGTTTCTGAATCAGCAATAATCATTAAAGCATAAGATGAAGTTTTTGGTGTAGGAAGGTCAAGTGCATGATTTTGTAATCGATATACCAGCTGATGGTGTAACGTTGCCATTTTTGACGAAACTGTTTGCTTGGCTCCTTGCAGTTGGATCTGAAGTTTTAGGGTTGTAGGTAAATTGGGATCTTCAAGAGAGAGGTTGAAATTAGGGTAAAAAGTCAAAAGAACACTTCTTGCATGTAGTGTGGTCAGGACAGTGCCAATGACTGCATGTTGGTATTCTTTGAACCTGGTGTCTAGCAGTGCTAGACCGGCTGTGACTGATAACCCTTTTCTGCCATAAAGAGTGAGGATCAATCGGACTCCGCCAAGATGGAGATGAGTATATCCTTCTCTTTTCTAATTGGAGACAATATCCATTGGAATTTCTAAGGTGACATATTGTTCCGATTGTGTTGCTTGAAGAGCACATTGGTCCAATTGAGATGACTTGACATATTCTTTAGGAGCAGGTCTTTTGGTTGAGATTAGAGTCCTAATACTCCGAGTAAAGGAATTTGGTCTCTGATATAGTTTGTATGGGCTTATGAGAGGCATAGAAGATTCACTGATCTGAGCTGAGTCAGGAACATAGGAATATTCAACAAGGTTTTCTATTTTTTAGGCAAGGTGTTTAGTACAAGATCTTGGAAGAGAAATTGATTAAGAAAGAGTAACAGGAACAAGATTTTCTTAATAAGATTTCATCTATTCACCAATTAAACAAACAAATCTGGAATTCTTTCTTGTCTATTCATTTGCAACTGTAGTTTCTCTAAGAAATTGTTCATAAATGATACCAAGAACTTGAGGAAAGTTTGTTCTCATTTATCTGAATCAGAAGATACTTCTTCTGATCAAGAATCTCCTGACGAATCTTCAAAAGACAATTCACTATCCATCAGCTGGATATCGCCAACCTTTCTTTAGGGAAAATCTATCAGTTGGCAGTAAATTGTTTGGATAAACTCTATGAACAGAAAGAAAGGAATAATTGAAGATGTATTAGTTCGAGTTAATAAATTCTTATACCCTGTGGATTTTATTGTTTTGGAAACGGGACCAATTACTAATGAATGCAAACAAATTCCTGTTATATTGGGTCGACTATTTTTAGCTACTGTTAATGCTTTAATTAATTGCAGGAATGGATTAATGAATTTATCTTTCGGCAACATGACATCAGAACTCAATGTGTTCAACATGTGTAAACAACCTCACCACCAAGAAGATGATGATAATGAAAATGAGGAGATTGATTTCATCGAGCCAATCATTAAGGAACATATTTAGGATGAGAATTTTACAAACTCTGTGGAAATTTGTTTTGCTGGTTCTTTTGAATCAAGTAAGGAATTAGATTGTGATACTGCTAACATATGCCCTACACTTGATTTTATGGAGGTACTTGCAGGTGATGATGACCAATCAAACTTTGAAGATACGATACAACCTGAAGAACCAAACGAAGAGGAAGCACCAAAGCTCAAATTAAATCCCTTACTGGAAGAATTGAAGTATGTCTATCTTGGAGAGTAGCAGACATATCCAGTAGTAATTTCTTCCCAACTCATACATGATCAAGAAGGTAAGTTGTTGTCTATACTAAAAAGGCATAAAACTGCATTTGGTTGGACCTTAAAAGACATAAAAGACATTAATCCTTTAATCTGCACATAACCGAATACACTTTGAGGAAAATACCAAAACAACCCGTTAACCACAAAGAAGTAAATGGGTAAGTCCTTAAACTACTAGATGTAGGAATTATTTATCCTATCTCTGATAGTAAATGGGTAAGTCCAACACAAGTAGCACCAAAGAAATCTGGAATAACAGTTGTAAAAAATGAAAAAGGTGAACCAATCCCAACACGAATTCCATCTAGTTGGCGCATGTGCTTTGATTACAGAAAATTAAATTATGCCACTAGAAAAGATCATTTTCCCTTTCCATTTCTAGACCAAATTCTGGAAAGAGTAGCTGGACATCCTTACTACTTCTTTCTTGATGGCTACTCTAGCTATTATCAAATCCCTATAGCCTTAGAAGACCAGTAAAAGACCACATTCGCTGCCCATTTGGAACATTTTCGACTTTTGGACTTTGTAATGCTCCTTCAACGTTTCAAAAGTGCATGCTAAACATTTTTAGTGACATAGTTGAAAATTGTCTAGAGGTTTTTATGGATGATTTAACTGTACAGGTGCAAAGAAAAAGAACTAGTTTTAAATTGGGAAAAATGTCATTTCATGACTACTTCTGGAATTGTCTTAGGCCATGTTGCGTCTTCAAAAGGAATTGAAGTTGACAAAGCCAAAGTTGAAATCATTTCAAAATTACCCTCATCAAAGACAATTAGAGAAGTTCGTTCCTTTTTAGAACATGCAAGATTTTATAGGAGGTTTATAAAAGACTTTAGTGTCATATCTAGACCACTTTGTAACCTCCTAATACAAGACACACCTTTTGAATGGACTAAAGTTTGTCAACAAGCTTTTGAAAAAATAACTATTCTTTTGACATCAGACCCAATAATACCCCTGATTGGTCTTTACCTTTTAAGCTAATGTGTGATTCTAGTGATTATGTCGTTGGTGCTGTTTTGGGACAAAGAAAGGAAGGTAAGCCCATTGTCATCTATTATGCAAGTAGAACTTTGAATAGTGCTCAAATGAATTACACTACAACTGAGAAAAAACCAGTTCCTGTAATATTTGTATTAGATAAATTTCGTTCGTATTTAATTGGTTCATTTACTATTGTTTATTCTGATCATACTGTTGTGAGATATTTAATGTCAAAACAAGATGCCAAACCAAGGTTGATACGATGGATTTTGCTACTTCAAGAATTTAACTTGACAATCAAAGATAAAAAGGGAGCCGAAAATGTTGTTGCAGATCATCTTTCAAGACTTACAAATGAGTTTTCAATTGAAATAACACCCATCAATGATTCTTTCGCTGATAAATTTTTGTTTTATATAAACAAAATGCCTTGGTATGCTAATATTGTTAATTATCTTGCAACAGGAGAAATGCCATGTGACTGGAGTTCCCAAGACAAGAAATTCTTAATAGAAGTGAAAAGCTTTTACTGGGATGATCCATACCTGTTCAAGTATTGATCTGATCAAATTTTCAAGACGATACCGATAACGAGGTAAGTAGGATCATTCAATTTTGTCATTCTGAAGCATGCGGTGACCATTTTTCTTCAAAAAAGACAGCTACAAAAATATTGCAGTGTGGATTTTATTGGCCTACATTATTTAAAGATTCACATGCATTTTACAAAGTGTGTAAGAATTGTCAAATGGTATGATCTATTTCAAAGCGAAACATGATGCCTTTACACCCCATCCTTGTCATTAAAATATTTGATTGTTGGGGAATTGATTTTATGGGTCCTTTTCTATCATCATTTGGATTTGTATACATTTTGATTTGTTGTTGATTATGTTTCAAAATGGATCGAGGCAATTCCATGTCGGCACAATGATCATAAGATTGTGATCTGCTTTTTAAAAGAAAATCTTTTGAGCGGATTTAGAATACCTCGAGTCATTATCAGTAATGGAGGTAAGCATTTTTGTAATAAGCCATTTGAGTTCTTAATGAAGAAATATGGAATTACACATAAAGTTGCTACTCCTTATCACCCTCAAACAAGTGGTCAAGTTGAATTAGCAAATAGGGAGATAAAAATAAATTTTAGAAATGATAGTTAATCCAAACCGTAAAGATTAGTCTCTTCAACTAACTGATGCACTTTGGGCATATCGTACTGCTTTTAAAACATCTTTAGGAATGTCACCCTATCGGCTTGTTTATGGAAAATATTGTCACTTACCGGTTAAACTTGAACATAAATCATTTTGAGCCATTAAAGCTTTTAATTCAAATCTTGATGATGCTGGTAATATGCGTAAATTGCAATTGAATGAACTTGAGGAATTAAGGAATGATGCATATGAAAATTCCAGAATTATTAAGGCAAGAACTAAAGTTTTTCATGATAAAATAATTTTTCGGAAAACATTTGAAATTTGTCAAAAAGTTTTGCTTTATAATTCTCGTCTCTGCTTGTTTCCAGGAAAGTCAAAGTAGAATGATCCATTTGTTGTAAAAAAAATGTATCTATATGGAGCCGTAGAAATTGAGAATCTAAAGGATGGTGTCACATTTAAAGTTAATATTCAAATATTGAAACAATAGATGGAATGCCAACCACGTGAAGCAGACACCGAAATCAATTTCAGTGACCCACCAAATCTTGATTAAGCCTTTTTGTTTTAACTTTTTGTGAATTTATTTTATTGTTACTTCATCGTTTGATTTGTTTGATTTTTTTTCTTTTCCCCATGTCTTGAATGAAGTGCATTACGTTATCTCTTGTTTAAGTGTGTTGTTTGACAATTGTGCTTTAGCTCACGATTTTTTATACATGTCATGAGTACCTCCATGAGAAGTATTCTTTTCAAACATCTTAAAGAACTTTTACATGTAAAATTTCACTTGAAGAAATTGTTCCGATTTTGTAAATCACATCCTATTTGGGATCTACAACCACCAGAGTTAGTATCACACGTTAAAGATCTAGAAAGACAACTCAAAGAAATAGAGGATGGTATTTATAAACTGCAATTGGAACTGGAGGTAAATTCAATAAAGAGATGAAGGTGAGTTATATTCCTTGTGTGTGTGTGTTTTTTATGTTGTTGTTCTTCTTCACTTTTGATTTGATTTTGCATATTTGATTCGTTTTTTTTTTATTCACTCTCCCGTATAAATGACGGATAACGGTACTCTGTGACTTTTTAAGTCAGTATTCTCAGTTTCCCACAATAACTGAAACCTCAAAGTCAAGCATGGAAGAAATACAACATAAATTGCATCAACGTTTTCCTTCTCTCCCTTAAAATGCTCTTAAGAAGATTTACAAAACTCCTTGTGAACGACTGTGTTTGTTAATGATCAATGGATTCTCGACATTTTGGTTAATGAAACAAAGGTCCAATCGGCGGTGAGTTTTCGATCCATTTGTTTCTATATGCTTAGTTTTTGTAAAAGTACATTTGCTAAGAAAGAAGAGCGCAAAATGTCCTCACCGGTGTAAGACTTGCTTGCAAACAAACCACATTATAAAACTTTAGGAATGGTTTCTGTAAATCATGAAGACAAAATCAAATTCATTAAGGATGGCATGAGTAAAGAATCGTTGAATGATATCTTACGATCTCTTAAGACACATCCAAGCGAATCGTTCAATGTGAAATTCATAATTTATGGAAGTTCGCTCCAAAAGAAAAGTGCATACTTTAATCTTGGGAATCGATTGTAAAGACCTTATTTGCTAAGAAAACTGGAAGCCTATCCTCGACCTATAGAGGCTCAAACCGTTTTTGGACGTAAAACCAGTGGAAGATGTGAGCCACAATCACAACTACCAATAAATATCCTTTTATTTTAGCTTTTGCATTATTATTATTATTATCATTATTGTTTTTTGTGTGTGATTTTATATCTGATCACTTTTTGCTTTTTCTTTTCACTGTTTGTCTTTAAATTATTGAGCCAAAAGCTTCACACGTCATTTGACAAACACATCACCCCATTTATAGATGTGTATCATTGTGTCCGTCACCAAGATCCTTAAATAGAAGTTCCTTTTCAAGCACTCACAAATTGTTTCTTTTATGAATTGTTCTAATGGCAGCAACTTCAAGCAAACAACTTAAGAACATTTGTGTGCTTTCTTAATCAATGACCATACTATACCCATACCTTCTGTCAAAATCCAAATTGTCCCTTCCAGATATCATAAACCCATCACAGCCATTGGTTTTCTCAATACTGGTGCTCAGCGAAGCATGCTTAATCATGCTATTCTTCCTACTGAGTATTGGAAAACTCAAGAAGAACACTTCAAAGCAGCTGATGGAAAGATCTTTACAACTAAATTAGTTACTAAACACCCAATAGGAATTCAGTTATTTCTTAATTGTGTTGTTTGGATAAAACTAATTAGTTCAGCTTTGCCAAACAAAGATCTCCTTGTAGGTTTTGACATCATACATCAGGCAAAAAATGTCCAGACATTTCATCCGGTCTCCTATAAATCCATGATTAAACCTTCACCAATGCCTAAAGATCTATTCTTTAGCCCATTCACCACCCACATACCAAAGCCAATACAAATCAAATCCTCAAATTTTTCGAAACCATAGCCTTTTACCCATCCAAACCTGCTAGAAAAACCCAAAGTTCTTTATATCCTTACCTTCCAAACTAAATGAAGACAGTAACCCAACCAAAGCTACCCATACAGGAATGACCCCACAAGACCTCATTTTGGCCCAACAAGAATGTGCCCAATTGCTAAAACAAGGCCTCATTAAGCCCACAAATTCTCAATGGGCTGGTCAAGCTTTCTATGTTGAAAAAAGGTCTGAAATTCTTCGTGGCAAAAACCGATTAGTCATTGACTATCAGCCACTCAATAATTTTCTCTAAGATCAGAAATTTCCATTACCCAACAGACACCCTTTTTTGTCCACTTCAAAAATGCTCGAATCTTTTCAAAATTTGACTTGAAGTCCGGTTTTTGGCAACTTGGCGTTCACCCTTCAGAACGATACAAAACTGCTTTTTGTATTCCAAATGCCATTACCAATGGACAGTCCTTCCTTTTGGCCTCAAAACTGCCCCTTCTATTTTTCAAAAGGCCATGACCACTATCTTTCAGCCAATCCTCCACCATACCCTTGTTTACATTGATGATTTGCTTCTTTTTTCAGGTACTCATGATGAACATCATAAGTTACTCCAACAGTTTTTCCAAATCATTCAAGAACATGGAATCATGATCTCTGACAAGAAAAAGTACGACAACCTCTGTTGACATTCTTGGCATGAAAATCCAATATGGCCATTATCAGCCTAGACACCACATTGCACAAGAGTTACTCCACTTTCCCGAAAGTAACTTTACAAAAAACCAAGTCCAACAGTTTCTTTGAATCATCAATTACATACGTGATTTCCTGCCACATGTCAATCACCATACAAGCAAGTTGTCTGCACTTCTAAAAAAGAATCCACCATCCTGGTCAGATATCCACACATACGTCAGAAGCAATTAAAGCGATTGTTCAATCGCCACCCTAAAGCTAATTACGACGTAAAAGAATCTTGCAAATGACGTAAGTTGATGAGTCATAAGGGCCATTCTCCTCAAGAACGAAATTGAAAAGAACACTTTATCGCTTATGCAAGGACAATTCGATACACAAAATCATTATCACACAGTCTACAAAGAAATCTTATCTGTGAATAATTGTATCAATAAATTCGAATTCCATTTGATTGGTCATAGATTCTTGATCAGACTAGATAATTCAGCTTTTCCCAATATCTTGAACTTTAAGATAAGGTCGTTTCTAGAAAACCTTACTTCGGCTTAAAGAATGGTTTTCAAGATATGATTATCATGTCCAGCATATAAAAGGCGATCATAACCTCATCCCAGACTTACTATCCAGACCTCCAAAACCACAACATTCCCAATTCTTCTGTATCACTTCTCAAATTTCCTTCCCGATCATTGCCATGGCTAGTTCACTTCCTAAAACAGCTCTCACCCAGAAGTCTTTCCCACTCAACATGACTTTTCAATCACCTCACTCGATTCAAGACTTCGCCAGGAAATTCCTCTTTAGGTTTTTTATGAACATCTACATGATGAGTAAAGAACCTATGTTTTTTCCCAGCTTTCATCCTGATCATCTTTTCCTTACATAATTAGTAATTACACCTCACAGAGATATTACCTAAGATGAACTTTGGTATACGTGGTGTCTTACTGTTCTGTATTCCACAAATATGGTTTTCCCAGTCTTACCCCTTCTCACCAAGCTCAATGATCCAGAGTCTTTTACTTCTCTTACCTGGACTCTTTTTGAATGGTTTTCACCATTACCATGGTGGCGCAAAAAGTTACAACAGATTGCTGACACACATCGTCTTCTAGAACTCCCAGACCAAGAAGGCAAACAGTTCACTTGTGTTTTTATTATTCACCATTCATACTTCCAGCATCCTCATACCAAAGATTTTTGGACCCATAATCAGAGTTATGAATGGACCACAGTTCCTCACATTGCCTGTCTTGAACAAGATTTCCAAATCAAGACTTCCTTAAAGAACTTTCTCATGGAACTCAACCATATTCCTCCAGACCAACCAGATATCCTCCACACATCTCTTGGACCAAAACATGAAATGTTCATGATCCCTACACCATCCTTACATTCCCAACCTCCCAACCGTGGAATCATCATAAAAGAAGAAAAGCCAGATTATACTGACTTTCTATTTCAAGATTCCCAAGACCCTTATGAAGACTTCACTCCAGTCCCTCCTCTTCTCTATATCCGCCATTTTCAACCCAACCAAAACATTTCCCTCAGCCAACTCCTCTATCACCAAAAGCCCTAGATTGCCCTTGGCCATGTGTTCCAGGATGTTCATCTCAGGAAAATCCTCAAAAGACAAAGACCCTTATCGTGACCCTAACGAGATAGATTCCTCCTCATCTGAAGATGCGTCAATATCTCTTTAAGAGATTTGTCACTTTGTAATAATGTAAAATAAAGTGCTTTATGCTTTAGCTTTTAAAGTTGTTTGTCCTTATGTAATCATGCACTTTACTTTTGTGGGCTACTACTGTACCAGTGAGCCCTACCTACTTTTGTAAAATAAGCGTGCTGTATGGAATAATCTCGATCCAGCTTTTGTCTTTTCTCCTCTTTATCTTTATATAAGGAGAGTTATTTTGAATAAAAATTAGAAAGTTTTCGATAACATTTCAAGTTTCAATATTCCACCCTATGGATAACTAAAACCCTCATTTCTATTCTTTAATCCTAAGATTCTTTAGGTTTAGAACTCTTACCCTTGTTCAATATCTATCTTTTGCAAGAATGCTCTGCACTTGCCTAGAAAAAGGATCATGTGCACCAGAAAACTAGTCAGGCTATCATTCTTTCTTTGTTCTGAGACAATAGACGGAACCATGCCTTTTACTAAGTGACTGGGAGAGTCTGTCTTGTCTATGCTCTTAGTTCATCGTAAGATACTACGGAGTGTCTGGTTTCACCTAACCACGTCACTCTCGTCACCCAGTTACTTTGTAATAATGTAAAATAAAGTGCTTTATGCTTTAGCTTTTTAAAGTTGTTTGTCCTTATGTAATCATGCACGACTTGTTCTAAATTTGTAAATCACATCATGTTCAGATTTATGACCCAACAATTTTAGTATCCCATTTTGAAGAGCTAGAAAAACAACTCAAGGACAAAGAGGCAGTATCTATGATATCTAATTAGAACTTAATGTAAACTCAATAAAGGGACGATGGTGAATTAACATACCATTTTTTACATTGTGTGTTTTTATTTGTAAATCACATTCTATTTTTGCTAGATTGATTGTTTTATTTGGTGTGTTGTCATATCTTACCTGGTTAAGGTGCAAATAATGGTACTCCATGACTATTAAAGCATATTCTTTCAGTTTCTCACAATGGCTAAAATTCTCAAGCCAATGTATGGATGGGAACACCAATTCTTGCAAAGCTTCCTTCACTGCCTCAAAATACACTCCTCACAATCTACAAAAACGGTTCGAACTACTTATATGAAATAATATCCCTGTTGACATCCGTTTTAAAGCCAAAGTACGATTAGCTGAGGGTTACCTCTCAAATTTATTACCTACAAGCTTGGTTGTGGGAAGGAAACTATTCAAGAGAGTTAGACAAGTCTAAGTTTCTTGTCATAAGTGTGAATGATCAGTAAAGATTTCTATGTACATCTTTGGGATGATGTTCGACAACAGGAAAGATAAGATTCAATTAATTAAGGATGGCTTGAATATAAAGTCATTGGATGACATCTTTTCCACTCTTGAAATGCTCCCGAAAGATATGTACACCATATAATTTCCCAGTTATGAACAGAACATGCACGATATAGTCTTAGGAATCTGACTATAAATGAGCCTATTTGCCAATTTATAAGAGAACTTTGCCAATTTATAAGAGAACTGGATGGGAAGTCTATCCTCGAGCATAGAGGGTGTTCAAGCCGCTTGTGGATGTAAAACCAGAGGAAGATTTAAGCCACAGTCATAACTACTAGTATATATCCTTTTGTTATTATTGTGATTTTATATCTACTTACTTTTTTTTTTGTTTGCTTTTGACGCTTAAGCCATAAACTTCATGCATCATTAGATAAACACACCACCTATTTACAACTGTGTATCATTATGTCTATTACCAAGATCTTTCAGTACAAGCTTTTTTTTCAAACACTCACAAATTATTTTAGAGAATTATCTCAATGGCATCAACTTTAGATAGACAATTCAAGAACGTTTATGTACTACGGAAAATATAAAGAGTTTCTTCAAACTGCTATAAATATTGGTGGAGTACTAGCAGAGAGAAAAATACATCAGGTATATGGAGGAAGTGACCGAGGTTATCAAAACTTGTCTTGGAAGCTGCTTACACTAGAGGAAGCCAAGTGCTTGGTATCATCCCAAAAGCCCTTAAAACCTCTAGATGCTTGCAGGTTCACCAATTGGAGAAAAGCTAGTCGTCGCAAGTATGCAACAAAGAATATCCAAGATGCTTAACCATGAGGACACTTTCATTTTCTTACGATGAGATCTTGCAACTCTAGAGGCACTAATTATATTTTCATCTTAGGCTCATTTCATTCCATTTATAGCAAAAAAAGCTCTTCATTTGCATCTTACTGCTAATGAGTTACTTCATTTTTGACAAGCTTATAGATTAGAGGCAGATCATAGGACTTTTGCATTTTGGTTAGAGTGAGGGAATAATTTTGAATAACTGATAGTTATGTTGTTGCACTTATACTAACCTTTCATAAATTTTTAAGTCAAAGATGGCAGGATATGGAGTTTAGTTACTCTATAAATGCTCTTTCTAGTCTTGGAGTTTAGTTAAAAAAAGTATAAATAATAAATAATAAATTAAAATGTAAGGCATTTTGTGCAATCATTTGACATTGGATGACATGATGACTTATAAATTTTAGGATTTGTATTATCTTTGACTTTGAGTTATGTAGACCATATATGCCACTTTACATATTGGTGTTGTGACAACTATGAATTGAGAAATTTGATGAATGAAATTGATTGCTTATTTGAAAGAAAGTGCACGTCATAATAAGTTCTACGTGAGTTTTTTAGCCTATTATTTTTTTTGGAGAGCAACCCTTTTTTCGTAGCTTAGAAATTTACTTACAATAAAAAAAATGTGTATCGCTACATCTAAAAGTCCATAAAATTAGCATATATAAAAGACTATTTAGAGCAAAGGCCATTTTTGATTCATTTGAGCCTTTTCTATCAACCTATTGCAAAATATCCATAGTTACCTTTTTGAGCTTACTAAATAAAAAAAAAAAAAAATTTGTTTGTTAATTATCATCCTATCTCATTCCAATTTGGAGTATTAGCTTATATTTTTTATTTTCCACCACCTATTCATGTTTGCATAAGTATGGAGGATTTTTTTGTTTTTTTAAGAAAAGTGGTGCACTACAAATGGATGTGTGTGTGTGTGTGTGTGTGTGTGTGATGATAGTAAAAGAAAAAGATAAATAAATTAATAAAAGCACCTTGCAATTTTCAAAAGATATCTATTTTTTCTTAAATATATATTTTGTTCTCCCTATTATCCCCTTCTTTGCTAGCCATTTCCTTAGCCTGCATTGTGCCCCACTAAAAGTCCTTGATTTTAGGGAATTGAGTATGAAGTAAAAGCTGATAATATGGATTAATTTTCAAAATTTTTAGAAAAGTGGTGCACTACAAATATATATATATATATATGCATATGTATATTTATATGTGTGTGTGTATTATGATAGTAAAAAATTAAATAAATAAATAAAAGCACCTTGCAATTTTCAAAATATCTTTATTTTTTCTTAAATATCTATTTTCTTCTACCTATTATCCTTCTTTGCTAGACATTTCCCTATTTCACAAGTAAAAGTCCTTCTTGATTTTAGGGAGTTAAGTATAAAGTAAAAGCTAATAATATAGACTAAAAGATGTGGTGATGCATAAAAATACATACAATGATATTATTGGTTTGACTAGTAATTTTGCTTGATTTGAGATCATATCTTTTTTAAGCTATAGACGTTATTCCTTTATCTTGGTGAGATTGTGTGAAACTATTTTTCTATTATTTTCTCTCAATCTACCATTCCTTAACCGTTTTTATTGGGATTATTTTCTTTTGAGAGTATCATTCTTACCCGTGAGATTTTGGGGTTTGGTAAGTCATTCTTAAAAGTGGCTTGATTAATATACCTTTCATAATTGATCATTTTGCACGAGTTTAATTGATTGATTTGTGTAAATGGTTCATGAGGGAGTGATATTTTTATGGCCGGAGATAATGCTTATGCTTTTATTTGATTGTTGTCATTCATCTTATTAAAGAAGAAAACACAACTACGCAAAAGAAAAAAAAAATTTCAATTTGGGTTAGAATTTTAATAGATATTATCACTTAATTTGCTAGGGACTAACAACAAGCTGGTTAGGGGGTGTGTTAAGTGTTGGAGAGTGCATGTAAATAAAGGATAAAATCATCATTTTACACTTTAAATCTCACTAACATCTATACTTTTATATAATTAAGTCCTTTAAGGTTTGATTTTGTATACTTTGCTTTATTTTGAGTATTTTATGTATTTTAGAGGTATTTTGGTTATTTTACGATTAACTAGAAAGTCAGATAGAAGAATAGATAGCATTTTGAGCTGGAATAACTAAAAATCTCAATAAGGGTTTAAAGGAAAAAATTATAATTTTACTCATGTTCGAGGTCCCGAATGGCAGCACTAACGTCATAAAAGGATTCAAAACCTTGAAAAACTAAGGAATAATAGAAACTAGGAAAACAATATTTATAGAGGTCCAAATTTAGTGGAGCCTTATTGACTTTGTGTTGACTAATGATGTGGCAACATATTATTGGACCGAAAAATAACACACGTTACATGCAATGCACTGAATCAGTTCTTGCTGACTTTTGCGTTGACTGATGATGTGGTAGCATATTATTAGACTAAAAGACGTACGTAATGTGAACCTCATAGTAAAACTTTGAGACCCACACTTAATTTAAAGTTTCAGTTGGCCAAGAAAGTTCTAAGCAGGTTTAAGCCCAACGAAAACCTTAAACCAATATTTAAGAAAACATAAAGCAAAGGCATATAGAAGGATATTGACGCCACACTCAAAATATAGATGAGAAGGTGAGTGATAAATCTAGTTTGGAACGCCACGAGAATCACCAGTTCTCAAAAGAACCAAAGAAAAAATGATCTTTCAATTTTAAATAACATTAATCTCTGAATTATCTTTTACAGAGTAAGGTTGCTTAGTTTAAATAGACTAATAGAAACCCAAGATCCTAAAAATACACTTTGAAATATTTGAACAACCCTCCAAGCATAGGTTTGTTAAAGGGTACTTTAAAATTCTTCACTGACCAGCATTATTAATGTTAGTCATTGACAAAATTAATGCTAGCCCACCATCATTAATGGTAGACTTACCTAACACATCGACAAACTTGAAACACAACAAATAAATGAAGTTGAATAAACAAAGGGGTGGTTAGAAATCTCAAGCCTGAACAAGTTGTAATAAATTGGTCATAACGTTTTCTAGAGAACTTTAAATCCAGCTTTGTAAATTTCATTAGAAAGTTAACTTAATCATCTTTCCAATGGTATATAGCTTGTACATTAATTCCAACTCAATTAATTTTTTACTGGTTCTGTTCTGAATTTTCCCTTTCTCCATTTGACCTAAATTGTGTACGTGGCTATCCAATAGCTTGAATAATGCCCACAATGCCTTGTATTCTCTCCAAGCCCAACTCATCATCGCTTTCATCTTGAATTGCATTTTCAGTCCATATCTTCTCAATTAATCCATTTAAAGTAACTTGCATTGGGCCTCTGTGAACGTGCAAAGAATTAGTTGAAGCTTTAATGGCACTGTCTTGGTCGGCACAACCCTCCAAGCATAGGTTTGTCAAAGAATGCTTTAAAAGTCTTCACCAACCCACCATTGTTAATACTAGTCATCGACAAACTTAATGCTAGCCTACCATAATTAATACTAGTCCACCATCATTAACGGTAGACTTATCTAACACATTGACAAACTTGAATAACATAACAAATAAATGAAGTTGAATAAATAAAAGGGTGGCTGGAATTCCCAAGCCTGAACAAGTTGTAATAAATTGGTCATAACGTTTTCTAAAGAACTCCAAATCTAACTCTGTAAATTGCATTGGAAATTCATCTTAATCATCTTTCTAATGATATATAGCTTGCACATAGTTCCAACTCAATCAACACCAATTTTATTTTGAATTTTCCCTTTCTACAATTGACCTAGATTGTGTTTGTATCTGTCCAATAGCTTGAATAATGCCCATAATGTTGTCTCCTCTCCAAACCCAATTCATTGTCTCTTACATCTTGAATTGCATTTCCAGTCCACATTTTCTCAATTAATCTATTTAAAGCAGCTTTCATTTTTTTTAGCTTTAGCTCTTGTAATTAAGCACCTATGAATGTGCAAAGGATTAGTTGAAGCTTTAATGGCATTCTTTTTATTGTTCTCATCATTCCCCATTTTCTCAAAATTATCTGTCCCTGAGTCTTCACCTACATCATTGAAAGGACAAAGTTCATAAACGTTAAAAGTAGCACTCATATTTTACTCACCAGGAATATCCAATTTGTAGCCATTATCATTGATCCGTGCAACCATTTAAAAAGGACTATCTCCCCTTAGAAGTGACTTGGAATGCCTTTGTGCTAGGAACCTCTCATTTCTCATATGCACCCAAAACTAATCTATAGGCTGAAAACCCACCTGCTTACGTCCTTTATTGGCTGGAGTAGCATATTGTTCAGTCCATTTTCTATGTGTTATCATGCTTTCTCATGCAATTACTTAACAAATTCATATTTTTTTCTCATGCAATTACCATCCAAACTAGCACGCTCATTAATAGGTAAAAGTAATAAATCCAAAGGAGTTAATGGATTAAAACCATATACTATCACAAAAGATGAAAATTTAATAACTGAATGGATAGTTCTATTATAAGAAAATTCAACATATGGCAAATATTCTTCCCAAGTTTTCAAGTTCTTTCAAATAATGGCACGCAACAAAATAGACAAAGTTCTATTTTACAGCCTCAGTTTGCCCATTAGTTTTTGGATGAGAAGTAGAAAACAAAACCTTAGTACCTAACTTACCCCTACAAAGTTTTCTAAAAGTGGCTCAAGAACTTAGCATCTCAATATGAAACTATGCTCCTTGGTACTCTATACAATGTTACTATCTCCTTGAAAGACAAATTAGCTATGTTTATTGTGTCATCAGTTTTATGACATGGAATGCCATTTTTCAAAACCTATCAACAACAACAAAAAACAAAAAAAAAAACAAAATTCTTTCCTTTTTTGACCTAGGTAAAAACAAAACAAAGCCCCGAGAAATATCAACCTAAGGTTTATTAGGTATGGGCAAAGGATTATACAATCCATGGGGTAAAACTCTAGACATAGCTTGCTTACCAATAATACATTTCTCATATATCCTTTCAGCATCTCATTTCATGTGGCCAAAAAATTTATTCTTTTAAAATATTTAAAATATTTATTCTTTTAAAATATTTAAAATATTTATTCTTTTAAATGTCCCCCATGAGCTTCATGCGCAAATAATTCACACAATTTATTTTCTCTAAATAAGAACCAATCATGCCTATAGAACTTATCAAATGAAACTTTCTCATAAGCATTAAGCACATTAGCAAAATCAGGATCATTAACATATAATTCTTTAAGGTACTCAAATCCTAACGACCTTGCATTTAATGTAGATATAAGTGAATACCTTTCAGATAATGAATCAACCAGCACATTTTCTTTACCTTGTTTGTATTTGATCACGAAAGGAAATGGCTCAACAAATTCAACCCATCTAGCATGTCTCTTATGCAACTTACCTTGCCCTTTCAAATGCTTTAAGAACTCATGATCAGGGTGAATAACAAACTCTTTAGGTAGAAGATAGCGTTGCCAAGTTTCCAATGCTCTCACCAATGCATACATCTCTTTATCATTGGTAGGTTAGTTTAGGGCTACTCCACTCAATTTCTCACCAAAGTAGGCAATAGGACGCTCTTCTTGCATTAAATCAGCCCTAATAACTATACGTGAAGCATTCACACTCAATTTCAAAAGTTTTAGCAAAATCAGGTATAATGTCTTTTCATGTTACCTCACTTAAATCCCACACGTTTCTTCACAATTTCAGTTAATGGTGCAATAAGGGTGCTAAAATCTTTCACAAATCTTCCATAAAAATAGTCAAACCATGAAAACTTCTTACCTCACTTACACTTTTAGGTGTAAGACACTCCTTAATAGCCTTTACCTTCTCTTCACCAACCTTAATTCCTTTAGTACTCACAACATAACCAAGAAAAACAATCTAATTTATAAAAAAAGAACACTTTTTTCAAATTAGCGTACAACTTTTCCTTTCTTAAAATAAGTACCACACTTTGCAAATACTCAATGTGTTCATCCAAACTTTTGCTATAGATCAAAATATCATTAAAATAAACAACAAATTTAACAATGAAAGCATGCAAAACATGGTTCATTAATCTCATAAAAGTGCTCGGTGCATTAGATAGCCTCAATAGCATAACTAACCATTCATATAAACCACATTTTGTTTTAAAGGTAGTTTTCCACTCATCTCCCTATCTCATCCTAATATGATGATATTCACTTTTAAGATCAATTTTACTAAACACACAAGAACCATGCAATTCATCAAGCATCTCATCAAGGCTAGTAATTGGATGTCAATACTTTACAGTGATTTTATTGACTACACGATAATCAACGCACATCCTCCATGTTCCATCCTTCTTGGGCATTAACAGAACTGGAACGACACGTAGACTCATGGTCTTCCTTACATATCCCTTTCTTAAGAGCTCTTATACCTGCCTTTGAAGCTCCTTTATCTCCTCAAGGTTACTTTTATATGCGAGTCTATTAGGTATGGTAGGTCCATGGATAAAGTCTTTTTTATGCTCAATTCCCCTAATACGTGACAAACACTAGGAATTCATTTAGAAACACATCATCAAAGTCCTACAAAAAAGTCGCAACAGCATTAGGCAAAGAAGAATTAAGTTCATTAGTACATAAACAAGCTTCCTTACACATAAGCACAATTATAGGTTATTTTGAAAAGAAAGCGCTCTTAACCCTGCTCTCCCTTAAAAATAAATTTACTTGCTCCTTTCTTTCCTCTCAACAATATTCTAATTTTTCCTTCATTTCTACTTTTTTCTCTCAAACTCTCTTTCTTTCTTACTCTCATTTTCTTTTTTTATTGACATTTGATCTTCATACACTTATGTAGGTGTTAAAGGTACAAGAGTGATGGGCTTTTCATTCATTACAAAAAATATATGTTTAAGTAATCATCATATGTCACACGCCTATCATATTACCAATGTCGCCCCAAAAGAATGTGTCCAGGATGCATAAGTACTACATCACATATGATACGAACCCCGTCAAGAACTGACGCGACCCCTAATCAATTTAGTCCCCAAGATCGAATCTACCCAATGCTTATTGAAAGCACAAACCTTGGTATGTGAAGATGCCACAATCAGCTATGGATGGTCTAATTGATAAGTCAAGAGTTTGAACGCCATGGAAATCTAATAAGTTCAAAGAGTTTGTAAAGAACAAAAGAGAATTAACTCTCTCACCAATTTCATCAAAAACTTCTCCCCTATTTATTGAATTCGAGTACATTATATAGGGTTGGTTACAAGAATTTTTTGAAATAAATCCTAACCAAAAATCAAATCTGAT
Source organism: Citrus cavaleriei (assembly GCA_030448925.1). NCBI lineage: Eukaryota > Viridiplantae > Streptophyta > Magnoliopsida > Sapindales > Rutaceae > Citrus > Citrus cavaleriei. The sequence continues at coordinate 863,956 of JAUJEN010000274.1, read as the reverse complement.
TCTGAATCTTCCCTAATTGGAAAGAGTCTAAATCAAATTAGAATCTTAATCTAAGTAAATAGAAGAGAATTTAAACCAAATCAGAATCCTAATATAAGTAAATAGGAAAGAATCTAAATCAAATCAGGATCCTAATTGGCTTAAATGCCTTACATCAATTAAATGGAAACTAGGTGATTAAAATAGAAATAATTGATTTGTTTCCCTAATAGCCTCCTCAAGAAACGGGAAAGTATCTGAAAAAGGAAAATAATATATTTTCCCACCATAATGTGCAAGCCAACTCCCTATTTCATGGAAGTGATTATTTCAAAACTTTAAGAGCCTGAATCATGCATTTATCATGTGCGATTCCTTCAACGGGCCTCCACGAATTTGATTGAGCCTAAGTTGCTTGAATCAATCCATTAAGCGATTCTTTGAATTTCTTCGCTCTTGTAACAGGTCCGACGGGAACTTGAGTAGGATCTAAATATGCCTCATCTCGTGTGCTTGTAATAGTTTTATCCTTAATCTCATCATTCCCCTCCTCTTGAAGAGGATTTGTCCTCAAATCATCACCTACATTAAAAGGACTCAAATCAGAAACATTAAAAGTAGCACTTACATTATACTCACTAGGTAAATTCAGTTTGTATGCATTGTCATTGATATGTTCCAAAACTTGGAATGGGCCATCCCCTTGAGGTAATAACTTAGATTTCTTTTGTTCCGGAAATCGTTCCTTGTGTATGTGTAACCATACCCAGTCGTCAGGTTCAAAGACTAGCTTATGTCGCCCTTTGTTGGCTTGTTTAGCATATTGCTCAATTCTCCACTCAATGTTGAACTTCGTCTTCTCGTGTATATGTTTAACAATTTCAGCATTTTTCTTGCTATCTAAGTTAATATGCTCAAAAACAGGTAATTGAGTTGAATCAAATGGGGTTACAGGATTAACTTGCTTGTATGGTAGGTGACATGTGGCAGGAAATCACGGATGTAATTGACAATTCCAAGGAATTGTTTGACTTGTTTTTTGGTAAAGTTACTTTCGGGAAAGTGGAGTAATAGCCACCCTGCACCATCAGCTTGTTTACAGGCTGCAGAATCATGCTTTAGATTTGCCAACTCCACAGACTGCAAATTTTGAAGCTCTTATGATTATTGCGGAATCAGACGAAATCCCAACCATTATTCAAATCCCAAGGCAGATTCCTTGCCAAGAATTAATCAAATTGATGGCTTTAGAATGGTTGTCCAACTATGAACAATTTCATCAAAATTCTGAACCTATCTACACTTCTGAAAGTCAATTTCAAAAAAATTCAAATAGAACTGTTCGTCTCACCTTTAAACCTCCACCCAACTCTTCTTCCGAGCCACCAAGATTATTTTTCACCTATTCTTCAATGATTACTTCTGTACACACAGAACAAGAGAATCTACTTGTTTCAGCATTCGATGCTCAAGGTTCTCCCATATATCCTGTAAAACTCAATGGACATTTCCTTTGGGATGTCCTAGCCTCTGGAAAATGTGATACAGGCTGCCCTTGTTGGGATGACGTTGAAGAAGATGATGAACCTAAAAAACGCAAGCGCAAGTCCAAAAAGATCATATATCCAGCTTGCAAATACCATGTTGCTCATCCAGAAGATCCACCTGCGCCAGATTCTCAAGCACCTTTGCCCATTTACCACAAAGGTCTTGCTTGGATCCAAAAACATAAGCGTACTTTCTTTAATTGCAGGACACAATCATCTTGTAAATCCCCAGATGAATCTGCTCCCCTCCTCCAGTCCTGTATGATGTTTTCTCCCTCAACATCTATAGAATACCAAGCCCAGTTTCCACCCCTAGAAAAATAGACTGACCAACAAAAGAATTTTATTTCTAAACCTTATATCCCATCCGCAGTTACCACTACTGGCCACCTAGAAGAACCTCGTTCTTTTGAAGCAGTCTTAAACAGGGAAACTTAAAATGCTGTTGCACAAAACCAAGCAATCACTACCTTACATCACAAGGTCGACCACATCACCCACAAATCCAACCAAGTTGAGAAAAAGGTTGACACCATCTCAGATCAGTTAAATCAAATCTACCAGAATCTTCACAACAGAGTTAATCAACTTGACTCTGAACTTCGAACCATGCTCGCTCAAAGAATTTACAGTCCTGATTTTGATCAAAAGAAGCTGAGATCAGAGCCCTGAAAGCTGAAATTGCCAGAATTGATTCCGAAAAAGTTCAACCTACTCTTTTTACCAATTCTGCTCTACTTCCTGTCATAAATCCTACCTATCACCCTTTCCTTCAACCAACTTCTTCTAGAACATATGATCCGTCTAAACTTTTTAGAATGACTCATACCCTTTTCCCTTCAAAACGCCCATCAAAGCCAAAGAAGACACCCAAACCACTTCTGAAATATGTACCTCAAACATCCATATTTGAACCATCACCATCTCTATCACCACCCTCTTTACCGGTGACTACTTCACCATCAATTCAACCTCCAGTTTCTTTAGAAAAACAACCCATGCACCAGTATTCTGCTCATCAAGTTTCTCATCCCTCACTTTTGCCATCTTCTACTGAAGATTCTTCTTCCGACTCTAAATCCTCAACAACTCAGTCAGTTGATATAAGTGAGTCAGACACTTCAGACACTTCTTATTCAAATCTAGCAAACATTTCCAAACTTCTCATGGCTGAACCCACTGCGACTACTGAACCTACAACCAAAGTTGTTGATAGTGATGATGAACCACAAACTACACATGAAACTGGCGAATCCTCTCACTCTGTTCCTCCACAACCAAAAATCCCCAAACCTTCAAATGGTCCCTGGTTTACTTTTGAGGATATCCCCATAACAAAGTGGAGAGAAAGGTTACAAGAGTTGTCTGCCTAGATAGATGTCCAAATACTAGCCTCCGGAGCTACAACCCAAACTGTTCTACGAGAATTTAGTACTCGGTTTACTAGTTCTCTTCGAGATTGGTTTGACAGTTTAGGCCAATATAGACAGCTCCAATTCATTCAGATCCCAGAAGTCTCTTAAGCTTTGGCACTCCTTCATGATCAATTTATTAGAGAGCCCAGCGCGACTTTTGAAGCAGCAAGAAAGGATTATCTCAATATGAAGTGTTGTTCCCTCAACACAAAAGATCTTCATTATCATTACAAATGGATGTCTTTGCTTTATTATAAGCTGAATGGATTTAATGATGCTACACTCAGACATGTCTTTCTGACATCTCTTCCAGAAGAGTTACAACTACAAATCCACCGACAGTTAACAGCGCATAAGCTCAACATTGACACTTTATCATTAGAGAAATTATTTCATATCGTTATGGGATGTCTTGATAAGTTATGTGAACAAAAGAAATTCTTCCAAGAGCTCATCAAGGACAAAGAACATTTCTGATCTGCTTACAAAAAGCCTTATCTGGCTATCAAATGCAAAGATCCAAAAAGGTGTGACTGTTCACCTAAAAAGAAGTCTCATTTCAGAAAATCCAAGTTTTCATCTTCATCAAACAAGCGGTATTCTAAACAATTCTGATTCTTCAGAAGAAAACAGTCCCATTCCAAGAATGTTCCTAGCCATAAGAAAAGCAGATGCTTCATCTGTAAAAAGAAAGGCCACTTTGCAAAAGACTGCCCTGTGAAACCTCAAAAGGCGATTAAGCTTATCCAACACTTGGAATCCACAATAGAATTTTCTCCATCCACAGACCAGGTTGGACACTTGTTTTCAGAACAAGAAGAACCTAATGACCACACAGTCTTCGCCTTACCAATCAATTCCAGTGATTCGGACAATTCTGATTTTGAGCCTATCTATACAGTCCAACCTCCCTCCATTCTGATCCATGATCCTGCTATTCCAATCCCTTATGTCAAGATTCAAATCATTCCTTCTAAATACCATAAACCTATCACAGCCATTGGTTTTCTTGATACTGGTTCTCAGCGAAGCATGATTAATCCTGCTATCCTTCCTTCTGAATGTTGGAAAATGCAGGAAGAACATTTCAAAGCAGCTGATGGAAAGATCTTTACAACTACATTAGCTACTAAACATCCAATAGGAATCCAGTTATTTCCTAATTGTGTTGTCTGGTTAAAGCTAATTGGTTCTTCATTACCAAACAAAGATCTTTTTGTAGGTTTTAACATCCTACATCAGGCAAAAAATGTCTATATCACCCCCTTTGGTCTTCGTTACAAGTCCATGGTTAAACCCTTTACCAGTATTCTCAAAATCTATTCCTTATCCAATCCACCACCTTCTTACCAGGCTATTACCGACCAAATCCTCAAATTTTGTTCAGAAAATCATAGCCTTTTTACCTATCCAGAACCTTTGTGGAAAAACCTGAATTTCTTCATATCCTTACCTTTTAAGTTAAATGAAGACAGCAACCCAACTAAAGCCACACACACCGGAATGACTCCTCAAGACCTTATCTTGGCCCAACAAGAATGTGCCCAGTTGCTCAAACAAGGTCTCATTGAGCCCACAAATTCTCAATGGGCTTGCCAAGCCTTTTATGTTGAAAAAAGGTCTGAAATCCTTCGTAGGAAAAAACAACTAGTCATTAACAATCAACCGCTCAACAACTTTCTCCAAGACCAAAAGTTTCCTTTACCCAACAGACACACCCTCTTTATTCACCTAAAAAATGCTCACATCTTTTCAAAATTCGATTTAAAATCTAGATTTTGGCAACTTGGCATTCATCCCTCTGAAAGATACAAAACTGCTTTTTGTATCCCAAATGCCCATTATCAATGGACCGTCCTTCCTTTTGGCCTCAAAACTGCCCCTTCTATTTTCCAAAAGGCCATTACCACCCTCTTTCAACTCATTTTGCACCATACCCTTGTTTACATTGATGATTTGCTTCTTTTTTCAGGAACTCATGATGAACATCACAAGCTACTCCAACAGTTTTTTCAGATCATTCAAGAATATGGAATCATGATTTCTGACAAGAAAAGCACGATTGCGACAACCTCTGTTGACTTTCTTGGCATGAAAATTCAAGACGGACATTACCAGCCTGGACCCATATTGCACAAGAGTTACTCCACTTTCCCGAAAGTAACTTTACCAAAAAGCAAGTCAATAATTCCTTGGAATTGTCAATTACATCCGTGATTTCCTGCCACATGTCACCCACCATACAAGTAAGTTGTCTGCACTTCTCAAAAAGAATCCACCATCTTGGTCAGACACCCACACAAATGCTGTGAAGCAATTAAAACAGATTCCCCATAATCCGCCACCTTTAAAGCTTATCACAGACGGTAAAAGGATTCTACAGACAAATGCAAGTGACGAATCATGGGGGGCCATCCTCCTTGAAAACTGCAATGGAAAAGAGCACTTTATTGCCTACGCAAGTGGACAATTCCCTGATGCGCAAAAGCATTATCACACAGTCTACAAAGAAATCTTAGCCGTGAAAAATGGTATTAAGAAATTTGAATTCCATTTGATTGGCCATAGATTCTTGATCCGACTGGATAATTCAGTTTTTCCCAATATCTTGAACTTTAAGCAGAAGGTTGTTCCAGAGAAAACCTTACTTCGGCTTAAAGAATGGTTCTCAAGATATGACTACCATGTCCAGCATATAAAAGGAGATCATAACCTCATCCCATACTTTCTATCCAGACCTCCAAAACCAAAACCTCCTCAGTTCTTCAGTATCACCTCTCATATTTCCTTCCCAATTATTACCATGGTTAGTTCACTCCTTAAAACAGCCCTCACTCAGAAGTCTTTCCCACTCAACATGACTTTTCAATCACCTCACTAGATCCAAGACTTCACCAAAAAATTCCTCTTTAGGTTTTTTATGAACATCTACATGATGAGTAAAGAACCTATGTTTTTCCCTAGTTTTCATCCTGATCATCTTTTCCTTACAGGATTAGTAATCACACCTCACAGAGATATTACCGAAGATGAACTTTGGTATACATGGTGCCTTACTATTCTGTATGCCACAAAAATGGTTTTCCCAGTCTTACCCCTTCTCACCAAGCTCAATGATCCAGAGTTTTCCACTTCTCTCACCTGGACTCTTTTTGAATGGTTTTCGCCATTACCATGGTGGCGCAAAAAGCTACAACAGATTGCTGACACACATCGTCTTCTAGAACTTCCAGACCAAGAAGGAAAACAGTTCACTATTGTTTTTATTATCTACCGTCCATACTTTCAGCATCCTCATACCAAAGATTTTTTGACACATAATCAGAGTTATGAATGGATCATTGTTCCTCACATTGCCTGTCTTGAACAAGATTTCCAGATCAAAACTTCCTTGAAAAATTTCCTCATGGAACTCAACCACATTCCTCCAGACCAACCAGATATCCTTCACACATTTCTTGGACCAAAACATGAAATGTTCATGATCCCCACACCATCCTTACAATCTCAACCTCCTAACCGAGGAATCATCATAAAAGAAGAAAAGCCAGATTACACTGACTTTTTATTCCAAGATTCACAAGATCCTTATGAAGATTTTACCCCGGTACCTTCACCATCACCATATGAATTCCCTGGCTCATCCTCTTCTCCATATCCGCCATTTTCCTCTCAACCTGAACACTTTCCTCAGCCAACTCCTCCATCACCAAAAGGTCAATATTGCCCTTGGCCGTGTGTTCCAGGGTGTTCTCATCCAGAAAAACTCTTCAAAAAAGACAAGGACCCTAATCGTGATCCTGACGAGACAGAATCATCATCTAAAGATGCCTCAATCTCTCTTTAAGATATTTGTCGTCTTGTAATAATGAGTGTTTTGGCTTTTGCTTTAGCTTTTGCTTTAACTTTTTAAAGTTGTTTGTCTCTTTGTAATAAGTGTGTATTTTAGCTTTGTTGGCCACTAAGTCTAGCTTTTATAAAGCTATGACAGCTGGATTTGTCATATTCCAACCTTTGTATCTATCACTCCTTATGTCTATATAAGGAGATCGTTTGAATAAATAAAATAGAAGAGGTTTTAAGAAAAACTTTTCGAATATGTTCTCCTCTATGGATAACTAAAAACTCCATTTTCTATTCTTAATTCAAAACTCCTTTAGACCTAGAACTCTTACCCTTGTTCAATATCTATCTTTTGCAAGTATACTCTGCACTTGCCTTAGTAAGGATCATGTGCAACAGAATGCAAATAACCCTTCTTTTTCTTTGATCTGAGAAAAAGAGATGGAGTCCTATCTTTTAGACTAAGTGACCAAGAGAGTCTATGTCTAGCGGGATTGTCTAGGTTCTTAGATAAAAAAGAGATACGGAGTGTTTGGTTTACCTGACCACGTCACTCTCGTACACCCCAGTTGGTAATACTTAGTAGCAGAATGAATAAAACAATTATAAGCAAACTCAACATGTGGTAAACAATCTTTCCAAGTTTTGATGTTCTTTTTAATGATAGCTCGCAATAGAGTAGATAAAGTTCTATTCACAACTTATGTTTGACCATCAATTTGAGGGTGACAAGTAGTTGAAAACAACAACTTAGCATCCCTATCAGAAACAATTGTTCTGGGCATACCATGCAACCTCACAATCTCCCTAAAGAATAGGTCAGCAATATTAGAAGCATCTACAACCACAAAAATTGAGTCTTTCCCTTTTTTAGACCTAGGTAAAGTTATCACAAAATCCATCGAAACATCAGTCTAAGGTGCACTAAGTATTGGCAAAGGGGTGTATAAGCCATAAGGTTGCACTTTCGATTTGGCTTGCCTACAAGTGACACATTTATCACAAAGTCTTTCAACATCTCGTTTCATATGTGGCCAATAGAAGTGTTCCTGTAAAACTGCTAGAGTCTTTATAACTCCAAAATGCCCCATTAACCCTCCTCCATGGGATTCTCTCACTAACAAATCTCTCAAAGAACAGTTAGGCACACATAGTTTATTCTCCCAAAATAAATAGTCATCATGCCTAAAGTATTTACCGACTGCGGTCTTTTCACAAGCTTGGTATTCAACACTAAAATCATGGTCATCAGCATATAATTCCTTAATATGTTCAAAACTAAGTAGTTTAGCATTAAGTGTGAGATTAAGACATACATGCGGGAAAGCGCATCTGCAACAATGTTTTCCTTATCTTGCTTGTAACGAATGACATATGGAAATGTCTCAATGAATTCTACCCATCGAGCATGTCTCTTGTTCAACTTGTGTTGGCCTTTAAGGTGTTTCATGGATTCATGATCAATGTGAATCACGAACTCTTTAGGCCATAGGTAGTGCTGGCATGTTTCTAACGCTTGAACTAACGCATACAACTCCTTATCGTAAGTAGGGTAGTTTAAGGCTGCCCCACTCAACTTTTCACTAAAGTAAGCAATTGGTCGTCCCTCCTGCATTAGGATTGAGCCAATACCAATATCGAAGGTATCGCACTCAATTTCAAATGTTTTATTAAAGTTAGGCAAAGACAATAAAGGAGCATTGGTCAGCTTGTGCTTGATTATTTGAAATGCCTTTTCTTGTGCTTCTCCCCACTTGAATCCAACATCTTTTTTTATTACATCAGTAAGCGGTGTGGCTAATGTGTTAAAGTCTTTCACAAATCGTCGATAGAAACTAGCAAGCCCATGAAAGCTTCTCACATTACTTACACTTGTGGGACTTGGCCATTCTTGAATTGCACGGACCTTTTCCTCATCAACCGTTATGTTGTTGATGGCTCGATAGTCAACACACATCCTCCACATCCCATCCTTCTTAGGAACTAATAAAACGGGAACTGCACATGGACTCATGTTTTCTCTCACGTACCCTTTTTCTATCAATTCATCAACCTGCCTTTGAAGTTCCTTGGTCTCTTCTGAATAACTCCAATAGGCTGATCTATTTAGAATAGCTGCATTAGGCACAAAATCAATCTGATGCTCAATCCATCGGATTGGAGGTAAACCATGTGGTGCTTCCTCAGGAAAGACATCCTCATACTCCTGCAAAAGAGAAATAATAGAACTAGGCAAAGTAGGGTCAAATTCGTTAGTGTTCAAAAATGCCTCTTTGTACAAAAGTACAATCATCGGCTGATGTGAAAACAACATTTTTTTATCTCACTCGCTCTCACGAAGAAATTCTTTTGTTTTCCATTTGATTTTCGCTCAATGGTTATATTTTTCTTTGGTTTTTCTCTCACATTTTCCTCGGCCTCTTTTTGACTTTCACTCTTTTTTTCTCTCTTTTTCTTTTGCTCACTCTCTCTATGTAGGCTCACTTGGTCTCCATAAACCTGCTTTGGTGTCAATGGAACAAGAGTGATATTGCGTTGATTAAATACAAATGCATATTTGTTGGTGAAGCCATCATGCTTCACACGTCTATCGAATTGCCAAGGCCGCTCAAGTAACAAGTGTTCAGCTTGCATTGGTACTACATCACAAAGCACCTTATCTTCATACTTGCCAATCTGAAAAGTCACTAGTACTTGCTTGTTTACTTTCACCTCACCACTATCATTTAACCATTGTAGTTTGTATGGCCGTGGGTGTTTAAGTGTAGGATGCCCTAACTTCTCTACCATGATAGTACTAGCAACATTAGTACAACTTCCTCCATCAATAATCATACTACATACTTTGTCTTAAACATAGCACCTAGTATGGAAAATATTTTCCCGTTGCACTACTTCGTCTTCTTTCACTTGCACACCCAAAGCTCTCCTCACTACTAAAGTCAATTCCCCAAGGGCTATATACTCTTCATCTTCGAGATCCTCTAATGGTGGCATCTCATTTTCTTCGTTTCATCTTCAGTTACAATCTCACCATTGTCCCGCAACACCATAACTCTTTTATTCACACATTCACTTGCGATATGCCCCCTGCCATGACATTTAAAACACTTAATGTCATGATTCCTAATAGTATGAGTCATGGTGTTACCTGCTGAATTATGCTTGGAGGGCTCGGATCTTCGCTTAAGTGTAGTAGATGCTTGTGACCTTTCGTCTCGTTTCACATAGCTCGGCTTCCAAGGAGTGGAACTCGAGCTTAGGGTTGCACGGTTGTTACCCCTCCTCTTGAGTTGCTACTCAATCTTGATGGATTTGTGACCATTTCCTCAATCTCCACATAATGTTGCAACTCAACCTTATCCGCAATCTTCCAATTAAGACCATTTAAGAATCGTTCCATGGTAGCTTCTATATCCTCCTCCACATTTGCTCTAATCATGGCAATCTCCATTTCTTTATAATAATCCTCTACGCTTTAGTTACCCTGTGTAAGACGTTATAATTTTTTGTACAAGTCTTGATAATAGTAGTTAGGTACAAAACGCCTTCTCATCAATGATTTCATTTCATCCCATGTCTCAACTGGACGTTCCCTATTTCTCTTCCTACTTATAACAAGCTGATCCCACCAGGTAATAGCATAGTCAGAAAACTCAATCACAGTCAATTTTACCTTTTTTGCCTCTGAATAATTGTGGCAGTCAAATATGAACTCCATTTTCTTCTCCCATTCAAGGTATGCTTCTAGGTCGGATTTTCCTTGAAAAGATGGAATCTTCATCATTATGCCACTTAATTCATCATCTCTATTCCTAACTCTCATACCTTGTCCATCTCTCCTATAGCTGTCCACTCAGTCCTCCCCTTCATTATACACATCCCTATAATAGTCATCCATCTCTCCTCTAGTTGGTGCTCTTCCTCTCCTACGTGCTTGGGGAACGGGTTGTGGATGCCCTGCACGTGTGTTCTCCACTTGATCCAAACACTCGTGTATGAGCTCTAATTCAGCCCTCATCATCCTCCTCATCTCTCCCATCAATACTTGAATTTGTAAATTCTGAGTAGTTGCGGATTGATCCTCGTCATTTGTGTTTCGTTCTATGTTGTGAGACATAGCTAACATCTGTAAAAGAAAGTTAGAAATAATGTGGAAAGGACTAGAAAGGACCTCACCTCACTCCTTTACGTGTTGCACTCAAGAAAATGACTGGCTCAATTCCACTCGTGTTTCACTCAAATTAATTGGCTTTTACTCTCTAATACGCTCACCCTCTCTTGCATTTTTCCACTCTTAGTAATTCTCACTCGGTTCTTATCAAACTAATCAAACCAATATCAAGATTTCAACAGCAATTCACAAATATTACACTAAGGAGACTAAAATTTCAAGAGTAAGAAGGCAATGTGTATGTAAAGTCAAGTTTTGATTTTGGGCAAAATTTTCACCTATGGGGTAAAACCCGTTTTAGACTTCCAAGATACAAATAATGGAAAAAATGAAAGATTTTAAGAGGGGGTTGGGGATTCTCTCTATCTTTTTTTTTTTTTTTTTTGGCAAAAGGAATAGGTAAAACTTGTGGATTTAAGGAGAATTAAGTCACAAGGATGCAAAATATATTTTAAAAAAGAAACCCTAAAAATATTGTTCACTTAGAATTGTTCACGCGGCACTGTTCACACAAATACTGTTCATGGGGGTACTATTCATGAATTTTTTTTTTTTTATATACATACTAGAACAAGGATGAAAAATTCAAACAAGAATGAAAAACAATAAAGATAGATGGATCTGACCTTGGTGCCAGGCTCGAAATGATACGAACTCCTCAAGAATCGACAATTCTAATCAATTTAGTTCAAGATCGAATCTAAACCAAGAATGGAATGGAACCCTCGACTCAATGCTTATTGAAAGACGAACCCCAGATGAAGACGCCACAATCAACTACATGGTCTAATTGATAAGTCAAGATTTTGAACGCCTACGTAAATCTGATAAGTCAAAGAGTTTGTAAATAAAAGAAGAATTAACTCTCTCACCAATTCATCAAAAAACTTCTCCCGCTTATTGGAATCGAGACATTATATAGGGTTTTACAAGAACTTTTGAAATAAATCCTAACCAAAAATCAAACTGAATCAATCTTCCCTAATGAAAGAATCTAAATCAAATTAATCCTAATCTAAGTAAATAGGAAAGCATATAAACCAAATCGTAATCCTAATCTAAGTAAATAGGAAATAATCTAAATCAAATCGATCCTAATTTTAAATGTCTTTACATCAATTAAATGGAAACTAGGTGATTAAAATAGAAATAATTGATTTGTTTCCTAATAAAGCCTCCTCAAGGCGAAAGTATCCTCAAAAAGGAAAATAATATATTTATACAACATAAATATTCTTAAAATTTTAGGTGATAATTTTACCAAAAGTTAAAGAGAGAGGAGTGGGGGGTAGAGAGAGAATAAAATAAAAGAATAATTTTATTTAATAAAATGATTCTTAAAATAATAACATAAATTAATAAGTGAGAGTTGATGGGATAATCTGAAAAATCAAATATTATTACTCGGAATTTGTAGTCAGAGCGTGTCACTTGAACATGAAATGGGAAGCCATGAGATGAATCTTTTGATTTGACCGTGAATTGTTTAGTTCAAGCACAAATTGCTAGTTTGATGTTCATATCCCATTTTGGATGGTAGCTTATGGGCCTCCAACTGCACCCGACAAGTCCAATAGTTCCTCAATAAGTTAAAGATTCTAGAAGTGAGTAGCTGCATGCTACTTCCTCAATAAAGGCATCCAACTTTGACTAAGAGGCATTGTTTCATGGATCAATTTCATGGACGTGACATCAATTTATATCTGATCCATAATTTTATGAATTATAAATTTTTAATCCAATTCAATTTACAGATTGGTGAAATTTAATCCAAATCTAATCCATAACGCCTCATGGATCGACAAGATTGACTAATCCACGCATAATCTACTATTTTCATAGATTGATTAAGCTAAAATTTTTAATCACGCCATATCCACGAACAACTAAATAAAATTAATATAAAAAAATTTTACTACCATCAAATTCAAAAATTAAATCGATTTAAATAAATTAATTGTTTAAATAAAAGCTATAAAATACATTTAAAGCTTCAAAATATAACACACCAAAAAAAATCTCATTTGCTTATATCAATACATGAAAATTAACTGCCAGAAGCTTTTTATGTAATTATTTTTATTTATATTATTATCGGATACATATAATACTGTTAATCGTAACTATATTTTAACTTATTTATTTATTAGTAAGTATAATGTCATATTTACAAGTTAAATTTTTTTATTAAATAAATATTTTTATTTTTTTGCGGATTTGTGGATTTTTACAGATTCACAAAAGTAAATTCATATCTAATTCATCGACCGCGGATTTTTAAATTTTTAATCCAATCCAATCCACCAATTCATGGATCGAATTTTTACAGATCGGATTTCTACAGATTAGATGGATTGAGCGAATCGTATTGGATTTTGAACACCCCTATTATGAGAAGAGATGGAGAAAGGGTTAAAGAGTTACTTCCGTACCTAGATCCTACTAGATATTGATGACATCAACTGAAAACGTGAAAACTCATTGTCATCAACAAAATAGATGAGACAACTAAAATCTTAAGCAGTTCACTTTGATTACTATTCTTTTAATTTTTTATATTCTCTTGCAGGACATAGAATTACATTAATATTATGTGTATGATGAAATAAATTATTTCTTTTTTATTGGTAAAAATAAGTTGTCAACTGAAAAAATAATTAAATATTTAATAAATTGTGTGGTTAAGAGTGTTGTGGGTCTAAAAATAAAATATTTTTTAATAAATTTTATTATTGAAATATTATTTCATAATATAGTGATTACAAGAGTCATAAATTTAAAATATCTTTTGTTTTATTACAACAGCTTGCCTAGAGTTAAACCGTCTAAAACTATATTCCAATTTTATTGATTTTTGTATACCTTGTCTTTATTTTTTGTTTAACTTACTTTGCTAAATAAAGCTTTTGCTTATTTATAAAGGACACTTATTTTGTATCTATTATTTGTATAAACATGGTATACTTACTTTTAAATAAACATATAAATACGATCACGAAAATGTAGCCTAAAAGTAATTTATGAATAAATAAAATTGTTACATAAGATAATTCATAAAAGACACTTATTAATATATTATTTGTATAAACACGGTATGCTTACTTTTAAATAAACATGTAAATATGATCTTGAAAAAGTAGCCTAAAAGTAATATATGAATAAATAAAATTGTTACATAAGATAATTCACAAAAAATTATAAGATCGCCATTTGTTAAGGATACAACAATAACAATAAAGTCCAATATATTCAAAACATTTAAATGACTAAAAATAAGTCAGTTGTCCTTTAATTTTATCTTTCACTCCAAAAGCGTGAATACTAGAAGGAGAAAGCCAAAGAGAATTCAATCGACATGCGAGCCAATTAATTTATGCATAAAGCTAAAAAGACGGCGATGTTCATTTTGGAGGGAAATTGAAACAAGGATTCAAGTTATCCCGACAAAAATGAATGGTATTCATGATCACGTCTATGTGCATTAATAGCAAACATGGCTACATTCATTACAATGTAACAGTCGGTTATAAAGGGTAGATTCAAATCTACAAAATCAGACAAACAACGAATGTAAATGAATGCGCGTGTGACTAAATTATGTTACATGTAACTTAGATTCAACTTAGGCATTGCGCCTAATTCTGAACATGTATCGAATTAAAGAACACTTATATTAATTGTGTGTTCTTCCTTTTTAATTTCTAAAGTAGCTCCTTTTAGGTTGTTTTGCATTTGACAACAGATGACAAAATAGAATTTATTGCGTAAGGGCCCATTTAAGATTATTTTCAGAAGTTTAAAATGATTTTAAAAAAAAAAAGTTAAATTTAGTATGATGTTTGATAATTTTTTTTTGAATTAATTTTGGCAAATCACTTAATTCTACAGCAGATTTTGAAAAGAATGGAATGAATAAATTTTTAAAATCTAATTTTAGAATCATTGTTCTATTTAATGCAATATATTATAAAAATCTAAAATTATCCTCATTCAATTAGATTTAAAGAGATTATTATTAATTATATTGAGATAACAAAATAAAAAAATAGAATTAAAATTTTTATTTTAGTTATTAAATATTCTATATACACAATAAAAATATTATATATATATATATGTGTGTGTGTTTACAAATGTTTAAATAATTCTTATTCAACTTTGTGTGTATCTTATTTATTTATATTTTTACAACTATTCAATACTAAGATTTGTCAAATACATACAACTACTTTTAAAATTTATATAGTACTTTTAAAAATAAATTTTATCAAATATTTTAACTGATTCTCTTTAT
The DNA here is from genome assembly GCA_030448925.1 of Citrus cavaleriei. Classification (NCBI taxonomy): domain Eukaryota; kingdom Viridiplantae; phylum Streptophyta; class Magnoliopsida; order Sapindales; family Rutaceae; genus Citrus; species Citrus cavaleriei. The sequence goes on along the minus strand of JAUJEN010000274.1, from coordinate 848,704 downwards.
AGTTGATTATTTCTAGATAATCCATAATAATAATTTTTAAGAATTACAGTATTATCAAATTGATAAATCCATGCACCTAAAGCAATGAATATCCCTCTTCCAAGATATTTGTGTGTTGTGTACAGACGCTTCAAGGAACGGTGACCAAAAATTCATCAGTATGTCCCCTACAATCCTTACTAATTTATCCTTAATTCTAGATAATAATTAATTTTTAAAAAGAATAACTTGAGAACCTGCTTTGTGGTTTTTCGTTTTTACAATTCAAAATCGAGTGTCGAATCTGAAATTGGATATTATATATGCTTTACGGCAATACTTGAGTATCGAAAAGAAATTTATTTTCTTAAAAGCTGTCTTGATAATGATGTTTATACAATGACGTATACTGTTTAATCAAATGATGAAGTGTTATTGAACAACATTTTGTCTTGGATAAAAAGGTAGCTAAAATAATTGACAATTACTTACAAGATTATAGTATGAAATCGAAAGGTTATTTGAATTAGAAAGCCGTAATTTATTTATGAAAAATGAACGGAAATTATCGATTAGGATTTTCTCTTCATTTAAATTTCTATCAAATAAAATTTTCATGAGTAGTTAATGTATAAAATATAAAATAATTAAATGTAAATCGCACACTATTACCTGAATTTCAGTCAAGTATGATCAAACAAACTACATATCAATGTTCCGAGTAGACCACGCCAATATATTTGCCTCAATAGTGTCCTGTGACCACATTATCACTTTTTCTTGGAAGAAATATTCAAGGTCTTTAGTGTATATTTAAAGAAAATTCAATAAATTAATGAAATTTTTAAATAATGTGAATTGGACTTAGAGGTAATGGGTCGGATTTTAAGACTTGTCCAGACAGCACGCACGGCAATATTTCGATAAAAGACGCACTATTACCCTAAGACGCATATACGGGCCAAATGACTTAGATTTTTATGCGGCTTTAAAAGACAACACATTGTAGACGGCCAAAAGATACGCGAAAAAAGACGTATAAAGACGCTCCATTTTTTAACGAAAGAACTTAAAATTTTACGATTTTATAAATAACTTGAAATTGAATCTTTAATACATTTTGTTATCTCAAGTTTTTTAATTTATTTAATTTTAGTTTTAAAAATAAAATTGATTTATGTTTATAATTTATTAAATAAATAATTGATATCATGATTTTATAAATATGTATTAATATTATTATAAACTATGATATATGACTCTCACGTAATTCCTAGTTAACAATTGTTAACCCTTAAAAAATTATTATTGTTGTTGTTAAGTACTAAAAAGAATTCTAATATAGAGTCAAACTTAGTATTATTATTACATTCTTCTTATAATTATTAATTTATTATTATTGAATATGAATTTGAGTTTTGAATTTTATTCTATTAAATTTGAATAAAGCACATACTTAATCCAAAAAGTACATAAACTTGAAAAATAAGACAACAACTTGCTCTTTAAAAATAAAAAAGAAAAAGCTTAGTAAGCTTTTTTTTCTTAACGGCATCGGGGACACGCAAGTCGGGCCTAAGAAAAAAATTAAGAACAAAGACTCAAGAACGCATACGGCACAACACGGCAAGAGCACGGGTGGGCTTCCTTTGATGGGCCTGGGCCGGCACATGGCATTCTAATTGACTACATCCAATGTGGCAATCATGGCATATCTTTACATTAGCTAACTGGGAAGACCCGTGAGGGCTCGTGGAGCCGTGCCATGTATCTTGTGTCGATCGCATCATTTTTTTTCTTTTTTTTAGCTTAGGTTTGGTTTACACATGAACCCACACGTGCCGGGAATCACGCTTAAGAAAAAAGCACAACAAGCTTTTTTCCACTTTTTCATTTTTTCTAAGAGGGCATGCTAAGGTGTTGGCATGCATTTTTCAAGCCCATATATTTTTTTTCTCAGGTCCACCTACCTTTAGTCAAATTCAATAAAATTAAAAGTTTAAAACTCAAGTCCATATTCAATAATTATAAATCAATAGTAATAAGAGAATGTACAAATAACTATTAAGTTAGACCCTACGGTATTAGAATTCTTTTTTATACTTAACAACAACAACAATAATAAATTTTCTTAAGGGTTAACTTAATTATTAACTTGAACTTATATAGAGTCATAGATCATAGTTCATAATAATATTATTACATGCATTTTATAAAATTATGATATCATTTATTCATTTAATAAATAATAAATCTAAAATGATTAGAGTTTTTTTTAAACTAAGGATTAAATGAATTTAAAAAACTTACACTAATAAAATATATTAAAAGATTCAATTTCAAATTATTTGTAAAATCATAAAATTTTAAATTTACTTTCAGTCAAAAATAAAACATATTTATTGCAAGCCTTCTCATTACTGTGTTTTAGCTTATCTCTAATCGTGACATGTTTTTAAGCCCTATGTGCCTAAAATTCTCAGCCCACGTATGCGGTCGCATAACATGACTATCAAAACGCATTTGACAAAGTGTCATGCCATATGCCACCCAACCCATTGGACATCTCTAGTGCATATCCTCCCTGCCCCACTTTTCATTTTTTTTTTAAATTCTTAATCTTATCAATTGTGACATAAACAATATGTTCTAATTTTACTTGAGATAATACAATATAATATAATCTAAATATGAATAAATTCAGCATGCATATATATATATAATTAAAGCAAGTATAACCTTCAACCTTATGGAAGAGGTGATGAGGTGTTTTATCATAAGGGTTTGTTCATAAGATTATGATTAGGGATGGCAATGGGGAGGGGACCAATCTCCCCGTACCCATCCTCGATATTTTGCGTATGTCCCCGTCCCCGTCCCCGTCAGAATTACTTGAGAGAATCTTCATCCCCTCCCCGAATAATAACAGGGGATCCCCGAGGATTCCTGAAGGTCCCCGATCCCTGAATAACTAATACATTTTTTTAATTTTCGATTTTAAGTTAATCATATTAAAATAAAAAAACTCAAATAAAAGTAAAGTTTGAAATATATTTTACATTAATATCCATTACAAAAGTCACATACATTAAATTAAAGAAGCAAAGACGCAGGATACAAACTATCATAAATAAATTAATAACTTAATACAAAATCATACAAATAAAATCAAATTTAGATTCAAAATTAACTTTTCAATATGGTGTAATTTTATAAATGTGATTATTTTCTTTACAACACAATAAGTTTCGAAGAAATCAAGAAAGCAAATATTGATTAAATTATATATTAAAATTGTGATTTGTAAGCAATTATAACATCTAAAAAATAAATAAAAAATAGATTTAAGATAAATAAAATAGATTTAAGTTTCAAATATTTAATGAATATTAAAATTAAAAAAAAGTTTTAGCTAATAACCGTCTGTCCTATTTTTTTAATGTCCTAAATAAAAATTTAGGACTTTAATTAGTTAATTAGGCCTCAAAAGTTTAATAATATAAATATTTTGATATTTTTATTTTACCAATATTATAATTTTATAATTCAAATTTTATTATTTATTTACTAGTAATTTTAAAAATAAAATTAAATTAAAATTAAATTGGAGAAATTAGGGATGGGGATTCCACCTTATCCATGTTCTCCCCGAATAAATTGGGTAAAAATATTTCCCGTCCCTTCCTTTAATAAGAAATTCGATTTAAATTATCCCCATATTCTCGAATAAAACTCTACTGCCTCATGGATTTTTTCATCCCTAATTATGATTTATAACTTGTTTTTTATTAAGCAAGAATTAATTGTTAAGATTTATTTTAAATTTTTATTTTTATTATTTAACAACTATTAATTCAGTGGCCAACCACAAAAATCTTTTATCTTTATGGTTAGAAAAACTTTTTGGTTGGTAGGGTAAACTGTAAAAGGCCATTGACTTAGTCACATTCATCTAATCTATAAATAAGAGATTTCATGCAACATCGGCATTGTCCAAAATGGAAACTATCAAAATCACCAAAAGCACCATAAACACCTTAACAATCCATTTCATCAACCCCAAAATCTCTGCCATTAATCCAAGGATCTCTTGCCTTCAATTGTGAAAACTGTCTTCTCACCAAATATTCACAATCGGTAACGATTTTGAGATTCTTTGGAGTTCAAACAATGGTGGGTATCTCTCAATTTCTCATCAATCTAAGCCAGCAAGACCCCTATGGTCTAGCATCCCAGGAAAAGCCTTTGTCTCTGCAGCACTGGCTGAGACTCTGGTGGAAGAAAGCAGAGGCTCTTTCGTTATCAAAGACAGACATATTCATTTGCTTTGTCAGGATCAAACTATTGATGACATAAGAGTGATCAATGATCAGTTCCACTTTGACGGTCCTTTTACTTTACATCAGAATGTCCAGTTCCCCCTTGTGCTTATAACAGGATGGATTTTCAGTAAAAAGATTAAGAAGACAAATCAAAGTTATGTGATTTATAACAAGAAGGATATACAATTTGAAACAAAGGCAGGATATTGGTTACTGTTTGATCAAAAGACTAGTCACCAAATCGGATTTGAATTGAAGCTTGGTCAACCCAACTTTGCGATCAGGCAGAGGAGAATGGGTCGGATTCGGATCCGGAAGAGAAAGCTTGGGTGGTGTTGGTCGCTTACAAGGCCAAAAGGGTTTGTAAGAATTTCCTCAACAGAGACTGAGAACCAGCCAGCGGCGGAGTTGAAGATTCCAATTCCACAGCATAGAGAATTCAACAGGGTGTTTTTGACATATTCAAGTGAAGGAAATGAGAGATTCTATGGTTTCGGAGAGCAGTTTTCTCATATGGATTTCAAAGGCAAAAGGGTTCCCATTTTTGTTCAAGAACAAGGCATTGGAAGAGGAGACCAACCTATTACTTTTGCTGCCAATTTGGTTAGCTACAGGTACATACTACATGGTACCACACTTAAAATCACTCGTGTGTCCTTCTTAAACACTTGCTCATAAGTCATAGTAACATATTTTCTTCTTATAGGGCCGGGGGTGATTGGAGTACCACTTATGCTCCATCTCCATTTTATATGACTTCCAAAATGCGGTCTGTTTACCTTCAAGGATATGATTATTCGGTGTTTGATCTCACAAGAGTTGATAGAGTTCAGATACAGGTAAATTGTTCAATTTATAATTATCTGAATCTGAGAGCACGGTGAAAATTGATGATTGAAAATTGTGACTGATATTTTGTAATTCCACTGTGTTCTCTGCACAATAAAATTTACAACTGCAATTTGAAAAGGATTAATTGAAAGCCTGAGACATATTGAGGCTCATTCAGATTTTAAACTTGCAGTTTCCCATTTTCTGTATACTGGAGTTTGCAGATACATGGAAATTCAGTTCAGGGAAGGATATTGCATGGAAACTCACCTTGTGAGCTCATTGAACACTTCACAGAAACTATTGGGAGGCCTCCTGAGCCCCGATTGATCGTATCTGGAGCTGTAGCTGAATGCAGGGTGGTACAGATGCTGTACGTCGTGTCTGGGATGCACTTAGGAGTTATCAAGTTCCAGTTTCAGCATTTTGGTTGCAGGTTCAACTCCACAAACTTACCAATATATTCTTACAAAATGTCAATTTCAAGGTGGCACCATATTCCACAAGATTTCAACTGGTGCATCGGTACCAAACGTTTAGCAGTCTGATAGACACCTTTCAAAATATTGATATTTTATAATTTCTAATTTAGACCACAACTGAACAACTTCAAATTCCTAATCCAGTCCCTTGAGCAATATCTGATACAATAAACACAACTCACATTCATATTTCATACCATAGAATGCATCATATTTGATTGTCGAACAACTTTTGATTAGGATTGGGTGGGTCAACGGGAGACATTGATTGGATCACAACTGTGGTGGAATTGGGAAGTGGATACAACAAGATATAAGGGATGGAAACAACTTCTTAAAGATCTCAACGCTCATCATGTTAAAGTGATGACATACTGCAATCCTTGTTTGGCACCAGTACGTATGTTCTCCAATTTAACATATAATAAAGGCTATGACATTTGTACAGCCTTATATTGTGATATTTGGCAATATACTGAAAATCTGCCACATTTTCTTCTGAATATTCTACCTGCTTTCACAGTCTCATGAGAAGCCAAATAGAAGGAGAAATCTTTTTGAGGAGGCCAAGAAGTTGGACATACTGGTAAAAGATAAGAATGGTGAACAATACCTAGTTCCAAACACAGCTTTTGATGTGGGAATGTTGGATTTGACACACCCAGATACAGCAAGTTGGTTCAAGCAGGTTTTACAAGAAATGGTGGAAGATGGAGTTAGAGGATGGATGGCCGATTTTGGTGAAGGCTTGCCTGTGGATGCCATCCTTTATTCAGGTTTGAATTCTAATTTCTTTCTTGATTGACCTTCACTCCCATGTGAGGCTGTTTGAAACTAAGTGAAACAAATGACTAAAAGTTTGATGGTCATTTGATTAGCATTTCTGACGTGCTTTATGTTAAACAATTAGTTTAAACCATCACTAGTCTAAAGCTCAACTTATAAAAAATGATGAATGATGAAAGAACTCTACCTCTCAAGCTATACCTTTCCTCTAAAGCTTATACCTTTTGCAACTGTTAACAATGCTTACTAGTGATATTGTAGGAAAGATGGATCCTAGTCATGAAACAGTTTCTCTAATTAACTGTTGCCTATTAATTACCCTTTTGGCAAGCATGCAAACTGTTGCCTTTTTGGCAAACTACTTACTTGCTGAACAAACTCACCAACACTTACGCAGCCCATAATCATCTCAACAAGCAAAAAGAAGTGGAGGATTAAAAAAAGAGATTTTGTAGGCATCAGAGATCCCAGTTGATTGCCCTACTAAGCAAGTGCTAACTGAATGAAAAGTAGGAACCTGCTGGTTCTACATGATTTAAAAACTGTTTAATATTTTGTGATAATACTTTTTATTCGCATGATTATTTATCTAGTTTAATGTTACTCTATTAGGTGAAGATCCTATTTCAGCCCATAACAGATACCCAGAACTATGGGCCCAAATTAACCGAGAGTTTGTGGAAGAATGGAAAGATAAATGTACAGGTACAAAGAGGGAAGACACAGAAGAGGATTTGGTTTTTTTCATGAGGGCAGGTTTTAGAGATAGTCCCAAATGGGGGATGCTGTTTTGGGAAGGAGACCAAATGGTAAGTTGGCAAGCTAATGATGGGATAAAGAGTGCTGTTGTTGGCTTACTGAGCAGTGGACTTTCTGGTTATGCTTTTTAACCACAGTGATATTGGAGGTTACTGTGCAGTAAACTTACCTCTAATCAAATACAGAAGAAGTGAAGAGTTGTTGCGATGGATGGAGCTAAATGCTTTCACCGCTCCGGACCCATGAAGTAAGTTAAAATTTCTTTCCAGAAATTCATATACCTGCATTAACAATGGCACTATCATTATTAGCATCTTTTGTGAGTGAAAATGAAATAAGTAGATAAGTCATTACTCTCTTTCTAAATAACCAAGTCAGCTAACCCATTTACATGCAGGAAACAAACCATCCTTCAACAGCCAGTTCTACTCAAACCAACAAACGTTATCCCATTTTGCACGATTTGCTAAAGTATATAGAGCATGGAAATTTACAGAATCAAACTTGTAAAGGTGATATACGCACAGGTGATCCATTCAATTCAACTCAGCATTTTCAGTGTAAATTCTAACAAACCTCTTTTCGCTTTCTAACAGGAGGCTTTCAGAAAGGTCTTCCTGTATGCCGTCACCATTTCTCCACTACCCAGATGATGACAAGGTGCAGAGATTGAGTTACCAGCAGTTTTTGGGTACTGAGATCTTAGTTTTTCCAATCCTAGGCAAAGGAAAGAAGAAAGTCAGAGTTTATTTTCCAGTTGGAGAAACCAGCACTTGGCAACATATTTGGACGGAAAAGATATTTACAGGGCAAGGTTCTGAAGCTTGGGTGGAAGCTCCAATTGGCTATCCTGCTGTATTTGTTAAGGCTGATTCCATTGTTGGAGAAACTTTTAGGAAAAACCTAAGAAATTCAGACATTCTTTAAGAAAGCAGCTCAAAAAGGGAGGGCTGGTTTCTTAATTCCGTTTCAATGAGTAGACTGATTTCTGCAATAACATTTAACTTAGAATAGTAATAAACACTTCCCATGTTATTCGAAAAGGTATATATTCTAGTCTATGATCAAGTAGTAGTCACCCTCTTTTTGGCTACTTAATTAATCATTAGTACTCATTTTAACATTCCCCTCTTACTAATTGCTCAACATGCTACTTGGCAGCTCATTAGACTTCACAACACAATAATCTTGGACCATTAAGCGATGAACATTTAACTTGCTAGAAGCTGCTAGAACACATCTCTATAAGAGATCAATACTTTGAACTCTACCAGAAGGGAATTAACTTGAACCAGATTCCAAAAAGTGCACCCACATATGATTTAAACTTAAATCAATATTAACAATTTTAGAATGATTTAATACTAACTGAACACGAACAACATAAATATGCAACATTTTTCTTCATCACATTTGCGCTCAGTTCTTAATACTTTAGGAATGATAATGTTATGGAAAATTCATCCATGTATTGCTACACACACGCGCGCGCACACACACACACTCATATATATACATATATGTATATATATGTATATATAATCTTTTAAGTGAAAAGGAAAGCCATCTTTGAAATGTTTACAAACAAAAAGTATATTACAATCCATTGAGAATCTAGATATATACACTTATAGTACAACTAGCGCATAAATCTACCGAGGCTAGCTCATAAATATAATCTCACTAATATTAGGGAGATATCTACTGCTACATTTCGTGGGAAGGGGGTTAAAAGGCCCCTACTGGGGCTCAATCTTTATATTCATCTTCATTGCTATAAGGGAAACATAGGTTTGATAAATGGTTGTGACATAACCTGACAAAAACAGATTTGATAAATGGTTGTGAAATAATATGTTAATAACACTCAGTAGCAACTAGCAAGCAGCAAATAATCAATTAACCAAATCCAAATTTAGTGAAGGATCCTGTAATCATAAAAAATGAGGGTTTCCTAATTTTTCAAAACTCAATAGCAACTATCAAGCAGCTTCCTACAAAACTACACAACACAACTACTGCAACACCAATAACACTATCCATTTATCCCTCACCACCGGAACAAACAGATGTCATGCAGAATAAGCTCAATTGCAACAGAAAACAAAACCAAACCTAACACAAGCATAACTTGATTTTTGCATAATATCCAGTTGCATAAAAATTGTTAACTCGACTGCAGCTTCAACAATCAGACTAAATTCCCGCGGGGTTGTGGGGAAGTAACTTACTTGAAAGGTTTTTGCAATCATAGTTTGATACTTTGAGATGTATGAGCTCGAAGACACACTGGAGATGAAAACTATTTGGTTTTGTTGTCGGTTTGGTTTAGTTCGGTTTCAAGTCATCTATTTCCTAACAGATTCGAACGCTTATTAGCATATTCTCTCCTAAACCCGTCAAACAAACGGGTTTTTTATTTGAATGTACCCCATTTGCCCAGCAAACTTATATCTCATTACATTTGTAAGCCGAAGCCCCGAGAAAGTGATTAAAAAGTCAAAATTATCCTTAAAAATTCATCTATCTATTTCCTCATTTACCATTTCACATTCTCTTTCACCTCATAATTTCTTTCTTCCTCTCTCACGATTTTCTCATCTCTCACCATTTTATCTCTTACCTCTAATATTAAAGATTTTTTATAAATACAAACTCTTCAAAAACAGCCTTACTGGTAGGGATAGCAATGGAGAGGGGAGGGGAGGAGACCAATCTCCCCGTACCCATCCCCGATATTTTGTATATGTCTCCGTCCCTTCCCCATCCCCGTCAAAATTATTTAAGAGAATCATCATCCCCTCCCCGAATAATAACAGGGGATCCCCGAGGGTCCTCGATCCCCGAATAACTAATACATTTTTTTTTGTTTTCGATTTTGAGTTAATCATATTAAAATAAAAAATTCAAATAAAAGTAAAATTCGAAATATATCTTACATTAATATCCATTACAAAAGTCACATACATTAAATTAAGAAGAAGACGCAAGGGATACAAACTATCATAAACAAATTAATCTAATACAAAATACAAATAAAATCAAATTTAGATTCAAAATTAACTTTTCAACGTAAGACTTTATAAAATGCGATTATTCTCTTTACAACACAATAAATAAGAAATCAAGAGAAATATTATATTAGATTAGATATTAAAATTGTGATTTGTCAGCAATTATAACATCTAAAATAAATAAAAATAGATTTAAGATAAATAAAAATAGATTTAAGTTTAAAATATTTAATGAATATTAAAATTAAAACAAAAGTTTTAACTGTAATACGTCCTGTTTTTTAATGTCCTAAATAAAAATTTAGGACTTTAATTAATTAATTAGGCCTAAAAGTTTAATAATATAAATATTTTGATATTTTTATTTTTACAATACTTATAATTTTATAATTCAAATTTTATTATTTATTTACTAGTAATTTTAAAAATTAAAATTAAATTTAAAATTAAATGAAATGGGGGATGGGGATTCCACCTTATCCCCATCCCTTCCCCGAATAAGAAATTGGGTATGAAATTATCCCCATACCCTCCCCGAATTGGGAAAATCCCCGAGGGTACCCGTCCCCGTGGAGATTTTTGCCATCCCTACTTACTGGTGCATTGTCAAGTGATAGATAACATATGTTTAGAAAATATAAACATTTTGTATAATTGTGTACTTAGGGTTTGATTTGATTTTATTACAAATGTATTTACTAATGATTTATGAGTTTGTAATAATATATTATTCATTTCAGTACTTGCACACATACATTATTGCATTAAATGCAGAGATTTAACATCAAAATATTCAATTTAAATTTGGGTTGGTTGAAAAATGATTTTAACAAAAGTGTAAGTTTTAAGTATTTAGTCTAAGAAGTGATGTAAGAGAGTTGATTAATTTGAGTATCTAGTCAAGTAAGTCAAGTATCTAGTGTAATAAAAATTGGAGTAAAATAAGTTATGATGTAAGTTGGGTGGGAATTCTAGAAATATGTCGAGCAATAGTAAACCAAGTAGTAAAGTAATATAGAATAATTCGAGTAATTAGTGGAACAAGTCTCTGAACAATTCAGGTAGAAGTCAAGTAAGTTTATAAATAAGCCAAGTATTAGTCGAGTAAATCTATTGAATAAGTCGAATATTAATTTAAGTCTTTTAAAAACGTTGAGTGGGACCCAAATAATTTTTTGAACCATTTCGAATATTAATTATTTTAAGTTGTTTGATGAAGTCAAGTAAGTGTTTTGACCATGTCGAGTAGGGCTCGAGTAAATCTTTTGAATACTTCAAGTATTAAGATGAGTAAGTCTTTTAAACAAGTCAAGTAAAAATCGAGTAGTCTTTTAAACAAATCGAGTATTAATTATGCTAAGTTATTTGAACAACTGAAGTGAGTCTTTTGAACACGTCGAGTATGATTTTAAAATCTAAATGATTGTTACCTATCCATAAACTAATGCATGAGATAATTGATAAACTATACTTTACTTATTTTCTTTATTTATTTAAACATATATTAAATTCAAAATTACTTGTCTATAGAAAGTTTGATGGAGGATCGTAGATGGTGTGTTGTTTTTAAAGGGTGGGGTCTCGGAGATTTTGGGTCATGGCTTGAGCGCTTGGAGCAAGTGAAAGACTATCCTTAGTCATTGAATAGGATTTTCTTACTGAAATTATATAATGATAACTTTGCTAGTTGTTATGAGATGACATTATATTTAATGTTTGTTGGATAATTTACGAATGTTGTAGATACTATTATTTTTTAATGATTATTGCATATCTTGGAAGATGATTACTTACTAATACAGTTGAAGGCGAGTATACTCAATGCTTTATCCGACTTCTATAAAAAGGTCTCAAATTTTTAGCGCATTTAATCAAGAGTGATTCAATTAAAGTTGAGTATACTCAACTTATTACCCGACTTCCATGAAAAAAAAATCAAATTTTTCAGGAAACTTAATTGGTCGGTTCAACTAATGTCAAATATGCTCAACTCAATGACTTCATTAAAGAAGTTGAGAATTTTCAAGGGATTTAATTAGTAGTGATTCAATTGAGGCTCTAGTATACCAGCTCGTCACTTGGTTTGATTGAAGAAGTCAAGAAGTTGTCAGAAAACTTAATCTTTGTGGTTAGAAGTTGAGTATTCTCAACCTATTATGCAACTTTCCTTGACTTCAAGATTTCAGTTCAATTTTGTGCAGATTTAATTAAGAATATTTTCGTACTTTTCCTAATTTTTTTTAGTAAATAGGTGTAAGTGTGTAGTAATTTAAGGCATACTTTAGGTATTTTGAGGTGAATGAGGTATATCCCACAAATTTCTTCCTTAAACATAAAACAGTTGGAGTTGAATGCACCTCAAAGTCAGAATTTACGTATGTCTACATAACTTTTCACTTCAAATTTTTGGCATACATAAATCCTCAGGGTGGGTAAAAATCCCTTGTTCCGAAAAAATCAAACCCCTCTTATTGTTTGGTTCGTTTGAAAAATAAGAAAAAATCGATCGATTTATTTAAATAAATAAAAAATCAACTCAAACCGGTAAAATAAAATATTTTAAAGATTAAAAATTTGAAAAACTTGAAATCAAATGCTCGGTTCATAATTTTAAAAATAACTATTCGGTTTAATTCAGTTGGGTAAAAAATTAATTGAACCGAACATGCCCAATCCTGTAAATCTTATCCATTGAATTGTATAATTCAATAGTAAATATTCAAAATAGAAAAAAAATTATTTTAATGTTTGTATAACTATTATTAGAGTGACGAAAAGTTATATCGAAATTTAAGTAAAAAATTTAACGTAAAAAAGTTATGTATATATATGTTCATTTCAGTGTTCTTATTTTTGCTTTTAGATTGATGATTTGGACTATAGTCATAATTCGATATACGTATTTACTTTTAGATTGATGATTTAGACTATAGTCATAATTCAATACGCACATAGAATACATGTGTGATATTACAATAGAATTTTTCTCATGAAAAGTCTAACAAAGTTAAATCACATAAAATCTCAAATGTTAACCGTTAATTCTTTTCTATATGTATATTTTTTAATCTCTTTTATGTATTTTCTATTCACTAATTGTGTTTTATCTTCCATTAGGATTTTTTTTTTGTTTGCTTTTATTAGTATTTATTCACCTGGGTTTAACTTGACTTATTTGATTATAATTGATTTCTAATTTTCTATCTCGATGACATTCCACAAGCTTCGATGTGAGGTTAAACAGAAAATATCCAAAAATGAAAAACATATATCACTAATTTGCATATTTTATATAGGGGTGGGTATTTGGTTCGGTTCAGACTGAACCGAACTGTATTATGACAATTTGGTTCGGAGCAGAAAAATAAATTGGTTCGGTTCCAAACCGAACCAAATGGTTCAAGAAAAAATTAAAATTAAAATTAAAATTAAAAAATAGTTCAGAATTTATCTTTTTAATTTCTGTTTGTTAGTTAATACATGATATTATATGTCATAGCATACACTTTATTTTATTGTTGAACTTTATTATTTTAATTTATTATTGTTAGATTTTATTATATTGGTTATTATTTATGGATTTCTAGATTATTTTTTAAATTTATTATGTTAATTTACTATTGTTAGATTTTATTATGTTGTTTACTGTGTGCTAATTTATAGACTCAAGATTATTGTTGTATTAATAGTGTATTATTATATTATATTTTTTTATTGAATAATGAACGGTTCGGTTCTATAATTTGGTTCGCATTTGGTTTATAAATTCATGAACCATTTGGTTTCAGCTTGGCGGTCAATCGAACCAAACTAAATAGTGCCTCCCCAATTTTCATGGATTTACTTCTTTATGCTGAACCGAAAATTTAGAAGAATAAGAGTGTAAGCAAAGTAACACTATTTAGACTAGGGGTGGGCAAAATCGGGTTCGGGTTGAGTTCGGATCAATCCGATCAGATTTCAGATTGTTCGAGTTGGGTAAAAATTAATCTGATGCAACCCGAACTTACAACCCGATCCGATCCGATCCGATATACATTCAAATCGGATCAGATTAGGTCAAAAAATCAGATTGAATTCGGATATGATTGGGTTCGAATTACAACAATCAAATACTAAACGTTAATTTGCTATATAGTAAATTAGTAACTATATATACCATCAAAGCTTCAAAAGTCACAAAACTTAAAGGGGAGAAACTTGCCCGTTACACTTTGCAGCCGCAATGCTATCGTGTTAGAGGCTTGAGTAGTAAATTGCGGTACTTGGCAGAATCGGTAATGACTATGGACACGCATCATGGCAAAGCAGACGCTGGACCGCAAAGATGATAGCGAGATCGTGGACGCCGAAAGAGATTGAGGTGGAGACTAGAGAGTGTTCTTACTTCTTGAGGATGAGGTTGACTTGTGAGGCTATGAGCATTGGCCCTCGTTGGGTGTGTCACTGTGTATGTGTTTTGTGTAATGAGGGTTGTGACTTGTGTTTGTGTATGTACTGTGAATCTATGATTTGTGTGTGTATGCGTGTGTTTATTTAGTTTTTTTTTTTAAGCAACCCGATCAATTTTTCAAATCGAATCGAGTTCTACCCTATCCTATCACAACCCAATTGGGTTCAAAAAATTTCATCTGATCGACTTTCATTTACAACCCGATATGATTCGAACCCGAAATTTTTCAAGTCTGGTCGGGTCGAATCGTATATTTTGCCCACCCCTAATCTAAACTCTAGACAATGCCAGTATTAAAAGACGAGGAAGCCACTTGGCCATCATAACAAATGCTCCATCAATTAGTTTACATGTTTAGAGAATCAATACACAAAGGATAGGTAAGACAATGCAAATGTTCCGCTCTAATGCAAATTAATGTAACTCTATTTGGTATTAAAATGCTCTAACTTTTTGCTATGATAGAAAATAAATTATAATTATAAAATAAAAATTAATAATGTGCAATAAATGTGACTTTTATATAAAAGTTTTGACAAAAATAATAAAGATATTATAAATTTTTCATCATATAAATTTGAGATAAAATTAACTTAGTTTTTACGCTACATCAGGGACGGTAGTTTTTAAGATACAACTATCCAATCTCAATAACCAACAAGCCCTAAGAACACTGAAGAAAAAACATAAATCTTACGTATTAAAACCTGTACAACAGTCCAAATAACCTTTTACAAAAATAGAATCATCTTCAATGTGATCTCTGAACTTTTCTATTTGTTTTCCTGCGTTTTACATCCAAAAACTTTTGCTCTCATACTAAGTAATCCCCTAAATATCAAGATGATCCAGGTTTACGAGGTTTGCAGCATTCTGGATGAGTTCCTTCCGAGTGTCCACCTATTAAAAAAAAGAAGCACAAGTAAGAACCATGTCACTAGCATACATCTCCCAACCTACAGCTTAGAGCAAATATAAGAGCTTATCTAAAATTAGCTAGAACATCATATGGACATATGATTATTACACCGGAAACTAAAGAAAAACGTTTTCATGGATGTCCTGAAGGATTAACTTGGGCATTATAGTAAGGAAGCTCACTGTCTTCCGTACAAATAAATTGGTCCACATCAGGTTTTGCATTTGTTATTTGCAGATTCCAAATCCACCCAACCCTCATCCCAAAAGAGAAACAAATGGGGTAGAACAATATCAGCAGACGTTAAATTTTTTCTCAAAAAGAACTAAAATCTCAAACTTTTCAAAACTTATCTACTTACCCTGGCCCCCATGAGGGAGGAGAAAACAACATTTGCTTCTGCTGCATCCTCAATCACCAGTTGCTTAAGCATTCTTTGCTCTGGGTTCAATGTTGTCTCCCACAACTGCACAGGCATCATCTTCTCCCAGGCCTGCATTGTACCCATGCTAATAGTAAGTAAAACTACAAAGAAATTTTCTTAGGACAACAAATTTCAGCAGTTTGGTCCCTGAGATTGGCCAGCAGTCAATCTTCAGGTTGGCTCTTCATCATCATCATGAATTCAAAAGACATCTTCTATATAAATATGGACCATTATTAAGGAAGGCAGAGAGCAAAATGCATAAAAATGCCGATTGCACACAAAAGTGAATAAGCATTAAGCAATCTCTTTTGTGGTTCAAAGGATACTCATGATAACTGAACAAATATCTTGCATCAGCTAGTTATATTAAAAAACAAAACCACGGTGTTTTCTTAAAAATGATTAAACTGAATGAGATGAACTACCATAAAAAGTGTTCTCCCTTTCCTGTCTGCTGTGGAAAAAAAACTGTAACTATGAAACAAAAGTTAATAATATATAGTAAATATAAATTTTAAATAATAATTTTGACAAAATTTTTAAAGATATAATAGATTTTCCACCATACAAGTGAAAAATTAGATTAATATAGTTTCCAAGCTACAGCAGCTAGTATTTACCAAACACTTTAGTGCTGTAACTTTTAAACTACAACTGTCCAACCTCAATCCTAAACGCAACCTAAGGGAAGAAAGGCCTGCGATTGTCATCTTACTGTGTACAAAAAGAATTTTAGATGATTATGCAAGGCACTCTCCTCAAGTTAGGGATGACAAAAATCCCCACTTGCTCGGGATTTTCCCCATTTCACCCAATTTTTTATTCGGGAAGAGACAAATTTTTACCCACTTATTCGGAGGGACGGTGATGAGGTGGAATCCCCATCCCCTACCCATTTCCCCATTTTAATTTTTAATTTAATTTTTATTTTTTAAAATTACTAGTAAATAAATAATAAAATTTGAATTATAAAATTATAAGTATTGGTAAAAATAAAAATATCAAAATATTTATATTATTAAACTTTTAGGCTTAATTCAATTAAAGTCCTAAATTTTATTTGACATTAAAAAGATTCTATTAAATTTCAAAACTTTTGCTTTTAACTTTAATATTCATTAAATATTTTAAACTTAAATCTATTTTTATTTATCTTAAATCTATTTTTATTTATTTTTAGACGTTATAATCGCTTCAAAGAAATCACAATTTTAATATCTAATCTAATATTTCGCTTTCGCTTTCGACTTAACTATCAACAGAAAGTTTTAATAATTCACATTTATAAAAGTCATTCACGCCACCATCGAAAAGTTAATTTTGAATCTAAATTTAATTTTATTTGTAACAATTTGTATTTTATTAATTGTTCACGATAATAGATCCCTCGTAATGCTACATTTACTAATTTAAATGATGACTTTTCAGAATTGATATTAATGTAAAGATATATTTCAACTTTATTTTTATTTGAATTTTTATTTTAATATGATTAACTCAAAATTGAAACAAAAAAAATATATTATTTATTTGATCCCCCCGTTATTATTCGGGATGATTCTCTTAAATAATTTTGACAGGGATGGGAGGACGGGACATACGAAAATATCGATGGACAAGACGGGAGATTGATCCCTCCCCTCCCCATTGCCATCCCTATCCTCAAGGAATGAGGAAATTTGGGGTGCTTTAGGCATTAATGACATCAAAGTTCAGAGATTTTTCTTTCAAACAAATTTTAAAGATGCTATCACTTGACTTTGTTTTGAGCAAGTGTCAAGTCATAAGCGAACAATGCATCATGAACACTAAACACAGGCTTCAAGCATGAATACAAACATAAAGGAACCAGAAGAGTTGTCTTGTTTATCATACCTTTGAACCTCTGAATGCTATACAAAGCATTTGAAGGGAAGGAGCTCTTGACCTTCTTTAGCTCTGCATCATCATAGCAGTACTGTACTTGCTTTCCCCTCTCAACCTAGGCAATTCAGAAAAGATGACATATGTTTATTGTTTCAATTATATGCTTTTGCTTGGCAGATTTGTCACAGCCAAAAATAAACCTTGTAGAGGGGTGGAACACCAACATAAATGCAACCTTCATCAAATAAGGCTTTCTGCAAGCAACAATTTTATCAGTTTGACTTTTCTCAAATTCTATATTCGAAAGACTTTCTTTCTTTCCTCTACAAAAGCATTCAATCTTCACTTTTATATACCTGATATCTGTAGAAAAATGTCAATAACAGCGTTCGGATGTGAGCACCATCCACGTCAGCATCTGTTAATATGATGATCTTATGATAACGCAGAGCCTCTTTTTTAAAATCCTCTCCTGAAACAAAGAAAATTTTAAGTTTGTGAAATAAGTCAGGAAGATAAAGCCAAAATAAATTAATTAATTAAATAAAAACAGTATGATTTAACCTTTACTCCAAGTCCAAGAGCACTAATTAGATTCTGAATTTCTTCATTCTTGTACATTGCTGCCTCATCCTTTCTTTCAACATTTAAAATTTTACCTCTCAGCTGGAAGAATAGCCTGCATAAACATGTTTCTGCTGTCATCCATTTTTGTATCCTATACTACTCTTCAGCTATAATGTGATCAACAAGGTCAGCATGTTGAACAAAAACAAAGTTCAGCTTAATCCATTATGAATGCGAGTCTGCAGCAAGACCAACTCTTGTTGGACAAGCTACCCAAGGTACCGCCAATATTACAAACTTGAGCTAGAGCATGTGACAACCAAGCGGCGTGGACGAGGGGAATTTTCATAGGATCCTAAAAGTTATGACACAATGGCTTATTCCATAAAGCACCATAAATATAGAATGATAATTTCAGAGCCTGCAATGTTCCATTTCATAGAAAGTTAGCTAATTCAGAGCCTACCCATTTCATGTCCTTCTGTGTCAAGTTTTCAGACACAATGGAAAATCAAGGAGCCCTTGTCATCGTGACAGGAAGTATTTATTCTGGAATACCTGCAGGATGGTTTGTTTTACAATAGCACAATGCAATTTTATAAAGTTCTCATTTGCTATGATATTGTTACTTTCAAGCACAAATATTCCCTTGCACTAGAATTAAGTTCCATTTCCTCATCAAATTGATTTGGGCATTTGTTGGTTTTGTTAATTAGTCGTAATATCTAATAGCAACAGTAGAAGAACACTTTTCTAGATGTTAAAGGCAGCATAACTGTAGATCTGGTGTGATGGTATCTGTACTCAGTTAAATTCCGCACAGTCATGGAACTGGGCACTTCTGTTAGGCGCACGAGGAAAACGAGAAATGTTTGCAAACCAAAATAATAGTACTTTTTCCCATTAGTATCCTTCTCATGCTTCCAAAATGTAGTTTTCAGACTGCAAATGAACTGTGTGCTATCAACAGTGATAACTTTCTTATACGCTCATAAGAACAGTTGGTCTTGCTGGGCATGGTTCTCAGAAGGGTTTTGGAATAGGCAACCTCAAGCACTTGCAAATGCAAATATTGATTCTTGAAGTGGATTAATTATTACCTGAAAACGTCTATCACGACCTTGTTTTGCACTTCCACCAGCAGAATCGCCTTCAACAATAAAAATTTCTGCAAAGATCAAGTAGAAAAGAATTTAAAAATACAACTATAAATGCAACAAAACAATAAAACAAGTGCCTCCAGACCTTGTTCATAAAATTTCAGCATGTAAACATGCCAAACCGCTGGAAGGCTAGCAGAGGCATCACAGAAGGTTCTATATGTTTCAAAAGACTAAACAATCACTAAAATTTCCATAACCTATGTCATCCCAGTTGAGAGTTTGCCATCTAATAAATGCATAGTTACATAAACAATAATAGATTGCCACAAATAGTGAGCTTTCCTGAATAGATGTCAAATTACCTGAAAACAATTATAAATTTTTTTTACAAAAGGAAATTCACAAACACCATTAATAAATTGATGTACTCGCACATATGAAATGTGTAAATTAATATATATGCTATTATTTATGTGAAATGTCTGCATTAACACTTTTGACATGTTGGTCATAGTCGGTTGATTTCAGTTATTTTATGTTGTACCTTGTATTTGTAGGGTACCATCCCGTTAATTAGTCATGTACAGAAACTGGGAAACAAGTTGGGATAGTTCCTTTCAGCTTTTTAACTTGGCTTTAGTCAATACTTATGATTTAGTACTTTTGAGATGAGAGGTCAAGATCTTCCAGAGTTTGGTGTCCATTCAAGCAATAAGCATGTTGTTGAGGCTGAATGGCATACTATTGAGAATTCCAACTTGAAATGTTGCTCAAAGGCAAGAACATAATAGTCTATATTTTCTATTTTCTTCTTCTTCTTCTATAGTTTACTTTTATCATATTCCCTGATTTCTGATTTTAAGAAACAAATTCAAAATACCTGAACTGAACCATATCTCTTTCTTAACTTTTCACCAAAGTCAACCAAGCTTAACTAAACTCTCAACTATTTTAAAGTACAGTAATATTCCACCAGTCAAATTCTATCCTTCCCAAATATCTCCACAAACTATAACCTTTACTCTAACCTCCAACTATAACAGTGGTATCTAAATCTCATAAGGTTTACTGAGTCAGCTTTTTGTAGAAAAAATAATAACAAGATTATTTATGAATTCTACATTGACAATTTCTATACAATCATACATTTCAAATCAATGTAACCTATGAAGACAAAAAAGCACAATACATACCAGATTCTTCAGGAGTTGTAGACGAGCAACTGCCAATTTTCCTGGAAGCGTATGAAGATCTCAGCACACTTTTGTCTCACTAAGTCCCTTGCCCTCTTTGCTGCCAGAGCTGCCTGAATAACCTAAAGACACAAGGACACAAGTTATATTTCCAATGTTTAAACCAAGTTGCAAGTGGACTTAATTAGAGTCCTTGAAACAGCATTAGCTTCATTCATTATAATGAATATTAACTATAATTTATTGCTCAACTAAATGAAAATTACCTTAGCGACTCAGAGACTTGGAAAGGATTGAATCAATACATCTGATGCAACTCTAAGTATTCAGTAAGATATTCCTGAACAGATTGATCAACCACTTTCCGCACTCTCTGATTTCTAACCTTGTCTTCCAGTGATAGACAGAAAGCCAAGAAGGTTAAATGTCAGCGTATAAAAGGATAAGCAAATGCCGGTTGCATGGTAACTCATGGATTTTTTTGCTAATAGACAATACCTTTGTTTGTCCTTCAAATTCTGGATTTGAACTCTCACTGAGATAATGCATGTCAGTCCCTCTCTAACATGTTCACCGCTTAAACTAATATCCTTATCCTGGAAAAGATCCATTATCATAATCAGTTTATTAAAGTTACAACTATCCTTGTCTTCACATCAGTCAATATTTGTATGCATCAAACATAAGCCAATCAAATTTCCTTCTTGTATGACATAATCAATCTTCTACAAGCACTTTTGCACCATGACAAATACATGAATTTGATGGTTTAGTCCCTGACTATAATTTGAAAATTTAACAGAAATTTTAAAGCTTTTTTGATCTTATGGCAAAGAGAGATTTAAGGAGAAAGAAAGCTTGCTTGAAGTTAAAGAATACTGAAACCTTTAAAAGTGCAAAATTCAGCTGATGTGCCTTAGGTTTTATCTTCCTTCAACAGATTTCTTTGTAATCTTGAACTGGATAAATGGGCTTGCCAAATTAATGTTTCACTTAATTGATGATTCCTATAGGTTTTCCTTCTCAGAAGTTGCAATTCCATGCAATTCTTCCTTTTGCAGATGTAACGTCCAAAATTACAACTGATACTAACAGACCCATGAATTAAACAGCTGGTCCAACAGCCCAATGCAAAATGGTATATCTTTTATTTGAATTATATTATAATTTATATTTTTGACCTGTTAGTGTGGGCACCTCTTGGGAAGGGAGTTGGAAACATAAAAATGGAACTTTCTTTCAGAAAGGATATACGGCACTAACCCCCCAACAAGCGCACATATGTTTGGTAATTAATTTAATAATTGTATTAATCACAAGATGAAATAATAAAAGAGAAGGGAACAAACTGTTAACCTAAAACCAAGCTATCCTAAGGCCCAACCAAGATTTAAAAAACTATACCAAGAAGAAGAAAAAAGAAAATGACTAAAGATATCAAATAAAATTATAAGAAATTAATGCAATTTGAAAGTCGTTATGGTCACACCTTGACAGTTTTTGACTTCTTTCCAAGACTGTTGAGAGTTCTTGTCAATGAAGCCTTCACCCTTCTATAGGGTGCTACCATCAATGGTACGTGATGTTATTCGTGATATCCCAACATAGTATCTGAATATGCATCCCAACACCCTGGCATAGAAATGAAAACCAAAACAAATCACTTGACTACTCAAGGACGAATGCCTATCTCATTATGATAAAGACATTATTAGTATCTCATTACGCAAGATGTAACAACAAATATCAATTACATATGCCCAGAGAACTTATTAATTAGCTGTCTACCAAAAAGTGTCATGAAAAAGGTATTTTTAGATTATAAAGAGCAGCTACGTTGAGAAAAAAACAATATAGTAGTAGATAAGTCATTTACCATTGAGAGCTAAACATTGTGATTCCATCTACATCTTTTCTGAAGCCCACAACATCATGAAGTGGTTTCTGGACCAATAGAAAAGTATCACTGAGGATTCCATAAATGAAACACAATTTCCTAATCCAAAGATAATAATTTCTAAGAAATCACTTTCAGGTAGAAAGACGAAGTAAGAATGTCTTGACTGCTATTATATTTGACACAAAGATACTACCACGCCAGAACAGAATATTGAAAGAAAATTTGTAAAGAAAGTTCTACATACCATACATTGGTAGCTTTTGCAATCTTTTTTACTTTTTCTCCCTCTTTCCCCTTTACTAAACTTAGTCTATCATTCAGATTACAGTCCTTAAAATCTTTTCTTTTTTGATAGGAAATAGAGATACTTCTATAGAATATTAGAAGAACATATATATTACAAAAGTAAACCAGACTAAAATCTTCCCTGCAGTGTGGAACACCAAAATCTATACAAACAATGAGAAAAGAAACCTTCAAACCTGACACAGGAATAAGAATCCAAATCAACAAAATTAACCAAAACTGCATCCCAATCAAGATGAATGAAAAAGAATGAGGAATCTTGAAAATCCTTGGAAGTTGATGCCCAAATGGAAGATTTTATTTCAATTTTGCAAGATATATCCTTTCTTCAACAGATTTTATTAGAAAATTTATCATCGCTAGCCCAAAACATGAATTTCCACTCAACAGGGAACATTGTATGCAAAGTATGCTTTGTTTCTGTGCGTTAACCATTGAGACACTGGACAGCCACCAATCCATTTCACAATATTAGTCATTACTCAAGCTCTCCAAATTTCTTTTTCAATCATCTGAGACTACATTAAGAAATGATATTGGGTCATCCAGGAATGAACTCCATCAAGTCCCCATACTGCATTCTGGTCAGAAGCAAGTAATGCCAGGTCTGAGGTCTTTCTTTTTCCATTTTTCTACATTTAGCATAGGAAACTGAGAATTTTATAAATGAGGTGCAGTAGGTACAGCAAGGAACCAAAGGTCCACAATGGCATTAAAATTACCAAGTTAAGAAAGAGGTCAAACAATAGTATTATGTATCAGCCCTTTCTTGTGCAATAATATGCTTCACATGTGATCCAAGCTTAAATAGAGACTAAAGATAGAAACAAAGACGAGACTGGAACAAATATAAAAACAATTACGCGGAGGATTTCAACATAAGACCTCTTGGCAACTGGTTTTGATACCATATGAAGTTACCATTTGACTTTAAAGCTTAAGCTAGTAGATAGGGCCCAAAACGATAGTACTGAACAATCGAACAAAAATATCTATGCTTTCTCCATTTCTTTGCGATAAGTGCTTAATTTCACATTAGCTTTTATTATTTTCTTTGCAGTTATTTGATATTTTCATGAACTTCTTGAATCTTTATTAGTCTTTTATGTTTTGCAGGAGTCTTTGAGGCATGAACAAAAGTTAGTAGAAAAGCTACAAATTAGTGTGAAGAATAGTCAAACTGCGACTTCATAGATTCTAATTGCTTCCTTGGACGAATTTTTGGGCTTTATTCACTTTTTTGGGCTTTATTCACTTTGTTGGGCTATATTAGACATGTGTTAAAGTTGAGGACCAAATTTGCCCATAAAGATTGATTTTTGAAGGGCTGGTCAGATTTCCTATTTGGATCCACATTGAAAATGCATTTTGCAGCTATTTTGATACATAGACCTTTCTAGGTTCCAAGTCCTATTCTTACTAGAAAAAGGAGAGCTTACACAAATTAAATTTTATAAGTCTTAGAAGAATTATGGCTAAAGATCTATATAAACACCAGTAGAAACAAGCCCCAGCATAGAAAATAATTAGTAAAGAGCTTGTTTTACTTGATAGCTAAGGAAAAATAAAGATAATTGAGCTTGTAATTATCTTAGGTTGTTGTTTTCAAAAGAAAGTGGATGATGATTCAGATAATTGATCTAAAATCCAATGTTTAGTAATAGAGAATGATTACTTAATCAATTTCATATTTTCTACTTTAAATTCTTTTTATTTTATATAGCAAATCAACTACAAATCCCCCCATAATTTTGTGTGAGTGTTCATTAATGTGTCCGTAGTAGATCTAGAAAGTTTAAGTTAATTTCATTAAGTATAGATAAGGTCTTTAATCCAATCTTTGTTGCTGGTCAGTTTGTGAATTTTATGTTAATATCTTGTTAATTGGGCACAATCTTCTGTGGGAATGATCTTACTTGCCTATATACACCATAATGATAATATTTAAGGCATGATTTTAAGAAATGCGCTTTTGAGCAACATCATTTTGTTAAAAGCTTGTAAATAAATTTCACCTCATGCTTCCTTGCAAACCAAAACAAGTCAATTAGTAATTAAAACATCATGCCATGTTCTCATCTACCTCTAATCTCTTTCAAGAATCATCTCTCAGCTACTATCCCCATAAATATTCTGTATATAATCCATTATAACAAGCAACAACTACATCTTTAGTCTTAATTTCGCTTCTTTACTCTCCAAGCATTCATCTGTCTCATAAAACCATTCACACAGCCTTAAGTGGCAACAACCCCATATTTATGCCAGAAAGGCAAACTCACTTAAAGGACCCTTAGAATAAAGAAAATCTAAGCTGGCAAAACAAAACAGCAAAGATAAAAGGAAAGGACAAAAATAAATAAATAAACCAATTATACCTTATCGGTATTGAGCCATTGTACATATTCCTCCAAACCTCCGCAAAGAAATATTCATTATATTGGTTTTTCTCTGGATCACTGTCCTCTTTCCTAAGAGCGATAGTAAGCTGTAGAGGTCAAAGGAGAAGGAAACATAGAAAATTCAAAATCAATGAAATAGTATAACTTCTTAATGCCACCAGTCCATCACAATAATGGAAAATTTATAGCCACAATTAATTCTTCAAACAAAGAAGTGAAAGGTAAGAACCATCTAATTTCTAACAAATTTATTTGCAGAAAGTGAAAAGAACATAGTTGTCATAACTAAAATAATAGCACTACCTTAGGGTTTAGGAAAGCAAGCTCCCTAATTCTTCCAGCTATTGTATTATGGTCAAACTGAATAGCAGTAGTGAATACTAGGGGAGAAGTTAGAAGGGGAAAAAAAATGTTAATCACTGGTGGAAAAGTATCATCCAGTGTTTTAAAATAAAGATAAGGACTTTAAGAGTCAAGGAGACCTTGTTTATCAGGCCAAAATCTTATGCGTGTCCCTTGGCGATCCTTTGAATCAACTGGAAGGACATGACATGTCAGAATTGTCACAGGCTTCCCGCGAGAATATTTCTGGTGGTATTCCATTCCATCGCGCCAAACTGTAACTTCTAATGACTGTATGAATGACATTATAAACTATCAAAATTTACATTACACATGCTAATAACCAATAGTCAGAAAACAGAGACAAAGCAAGACATAGGAAGTGAGCTTAATTGGTAAAAACTACACATCATCATTACTACTACTGAAAATCGACTTGCAACAGTGTGACTGCCCGAGGACATCCCCCTTGGTCAAAAACATTGTCACCCACAAACAGAGGGAGATTTCAACAACTGAAAACATTGTTATATGCATGTGCATACACAAACATGGAGTTTTATGATTATTCATCTTTGACTGTAAAACCCACAAATCTTCATAGACTTGAGTATTATTTTTCATACATTTCTTAAAACCACATTTGGGAGACAAAGGTCCAGCATTGATACCCTACCAGTAAAGTAACACCAAACAGACTGGAAAACTGTTGGAAACATTGTAAAGTTAGCATACATAGGAAGTCCGAACACTGATAAAGTACTAAACAAAAGCAAAAAATATAGTTACTCTATTTCATAATCACTACAAAAGTAGAAAATTAAAAGCTAAGTGTATGGTGGACACCTCAGACAAGGCATTAACGACGGATAAACCCACACCATGTAATCCGCCAGATACACTGTAACCACTACTAGAACCACCAAATTTGCCACCTGCATGTAAGACCTGCACAAATGATAGCATAGACCATTTCAACATAATTGAACAATTATGGGAAAAGAGTAAGTACTATATTATGTTAGAATGGACAAAATAGATTAGTTTAATCTAAGTTTTAAGTTTCATCCCAAACTTTCAAGTGTCTTAAATTTGAAATTTATCAGTACCGTAACTATCATAGAACTACCATTCCTGCAACTTTTACTGTATGCAGATAATTTATAAACTCCTTCAGAGCCATTAAACATGATAGTGTACAATTTTCACAATTTTCCAAGTGAAAAAGCACCTACAGCAATCTAGGACACTTCATCTACCAGATGCTTTCCTTATTACTTATGAAAGTGGTGTTCTCTTTTTTCTCATTCAACGTAGTGCAAAGGTCTCAGATAACTTATAGTAAGAGGGAGAAATAGATTCCTTAAAAAGAGCTCAGGGAAAGCTTGTTTTGGGATACACTATGAACCAAAATAATAGCAGAAAGTTCTTTACAGATGAGAAGCTCGGTTCTGGAACGAACAGGTAAATAATAAACCAAGCATATATACAATTGTAAAAGAATAAATGATTCTAAAAGAGTGAAACTATTCATGGGATGACATTCTAGCCTCGGATACAGAACTAAGTATTAAAAGATCATTTAGAAACAATACCGTTAATACAGTCTCCAAGGCAGATTTGTTTGTGGCTGGATGCAAGTCAATAGGAATCTGCAATATTACAAGTTAACAAACAAGGAAGCAAGTGAAACAGAAGCACAACGCATGAGAAACGCATATAAATATAAACATAATTAGGACTACAACTATATGTTAGACAGATGGAACATTTTCTATAAATGTGGAAAAACAAATTGGCATAAAAGCCAGGACACTGATAAGAGTAACTTCTTGGCCGGTGGCAAAGCTCAAAAAGGGCTAGGCCGGGCTAGCTCTCTCAAAAGTTTTTTTATTTAATTACAAAATTACCCTTATTGAAACCCATATAAGAATTTTTATATGTCACCTCTTCAACTATCATCTAATTTTGTTCAAATTCATGTGAGGGGTAAATATGTTATCTAAATAATCTCATATGATGTATTAAACAAATATTTTGAGGGGCAAGGCTCATTATGTCTGTCCTTGTTAGGTGTATCTTTAATTTTTTTATAAAATAAAGCTCTCTCATACAATATAAAAGCATTCAATTAGAGTAAAAGAAATTCAGTCCACCCAAAAAACTGTTGCAAGCTTCACCACAGATCTTGGCAAACAATGTTCAAAAATTTAATGAACAAGAAAGCAAAAATGAAATAGCAGTTATTTGATTTACCTAGCTTGTGAAACCAAAAGTACAGAGAACCTAAGCGTACAACTATGATGGATGGTAATCCTATTGCAAGAGGAATGCGACATGTTACTGCATACCAAAGCCGATTATAACAATGTTCACCAAACATAATTTTCCATTCACTTGTAGTCTAACAAATATCCATAACTTTGTACACTGTAAAAATGCAATAAGCAATTTCTAGATACGGAACATATGACAAATAAACAAATAAATAAATCAACAGTAGATTAAAAACCCAAACTACCACGACAAAAGACCTGGATTGAAATCATCACGCACGGATGTGAACGAATTATATTACTCTTTCCAAGGCTTATGAAAGACAGCAATGATTTCTCAACTTAAGAAATAAAAGCAAGATGTAGCATACCCCACGACCATTGTCAGCAACACTCACAGAATTATCTGCAAGCAAAGCAACTTCTATGTTTGAAGCATATCCTGCTTGGGCCTCATCGACAGCATTATCCAATATTTCATACACCTAAGATAAAGAGATTCACCCAAAAAAAAAAAAAGCAATTTAAAATGTTTCCTATGGCCTATACAAAACATAGTATTAATACTGTAAATAAAAAGACAACAAAAGATACCAAATGATGCAAACCACGAGGGCCTGAAGCCCAATGTACATTGCTGGCCGCTTTTAACAGCTTCTAAACCTTCAAGCACCTAAATACATAAACCAAAAAATAAAAAAAGCATGGATAATTGAAGCATAATAGGCTATTGTGTAATTTTTAAAACTAACCTGAATTTGTTCGAGCCATAGGTCTTAGAGACGGGATTTTCTTTAAAAGCTTCTGTCGCAATGCTAGACGACAAGAATGCCCTCGGTAAAACCACATTGCTCGAGTTAAAACTTGACTCTGAACTCCTCTTATCGCAAAATTTGTCCTAAAATGACCCAAAAAAGAATTTGTAAGAGATTATTTGTTGTTATTTTATCATTGCTTTCTTCAAGTATTTCAAAATTTAGAGAAAAATAATAGTAAAATTCATTTCATTTAAAAATAAATAAATAAATAGAATGAAGTGGAAGTGAAAAAGGAAAAACAAACCTAGGTTTAAAAAAGAGAGAGGAGCTAAAAGAGCAGAAACAACGAGAGGCCATGAGCACGCGAATATGAAGATAAGGAGCTTTCAGAAGAAGACGCGCCATCAGAAACTTTTATTATAAACTGAGCAGCAAAGGGTTTTGGTTTTCCCGTTTGACAATATACGCCTTCGGTTTCCCTCCACTCGTACACTCGTACTCAAAGAGTGGGACTATTTACATCCCTATTAATATCTTTTAACACCCTTTTTTAATTAATTCCATTAAAATATTTTTAAAAATTATAAAATCCTTTCAACATTTTCATCAATAATAAAAATATACTTTAAAAAATTTATTGTGTAAACTTTATTATCTAATTTTTATTATTAAATCTCATTTCAACAATCGGGTTTTTTTCATTTAAAAATAATAATAAATTCTTATTTTCTCCATTGTAACTATCGATAGTAAATTTATCAACAAAAAATTAGAGGAAAAAACAACCTTTTTAATTTCTAAAATAAAAAAAATTATGTGACTTTTAGTGAAAGATTAATTAAAAATTATCTTAATATGTAATTTTAATAAAAATTATAAAATAATTAAAAAAATTTTAAAAAGTATTTAGAAGGGTGCCAATAATCTCACTCTTACATAAAAGCTAAACCCACAATCCTAAAATAATTAATTAATTAACGTCAAGGGATAATTTTATGGTACCCCTAAAATTTTGCTCTGATATTGAAATTTTCCCCAATATTTACAATTACTTATCAATACCAATATAGTTTCATAATTAGCCTTCAATATCTACTTTAGTTACATGTATTTATTTCTTTTTTTTCCAGTTCTCTTGAAAGGCCACGGCTAACTGGCCAAGTTACAGTTTTCGGTTACTTATGGCCGGCTGGTATCATTCGTTCATATGTTATTTTTTTTTTTTTTTGGATGAAACTGGATATTCATTAAGAAGAAGAACCAAACAAATCAACAAATAAGAATGAAGGTGGAACAGATCTCCACTTCACGACGCGAGCATTAACTACAGTAATTGGGCAGATCGTCTAACAAATGAGAAAGAAACATCTAGAATAGAATTAGACGAAGCACAACAGTCTTCAATAATAAGACTAAAACTACTAGGACCTGAGAGGTTATCAACTAATGCATTGTACACACTTAGACAATCCATCTCAATGATAATATTGGACAGTTGTAATTGCTTAATCCAACTAAGGGCCTCTCGAACACCAAGGGCTTCAGCATCACGTGAACTAAATCATCCACTTAATACAACGACACCCGCCACAAAAGCACCCGCTGAATCTCGAATAACGCTACCCAAACTCTCAGAATCAAACACTCACGATCAACATTGCACTTTAATCTACCACCTGGAGGAGTTTCCCAGCAGACTACACCATGACCTGCATTAGATGGCTGAGAAACCAGAAACTGATGCTTCCTAGCAGTATGCCATTGATAAAGGAAATGTCCAGCAGAGTTGAGAAGTTGTTGCACACCAATAGATTTTCCTCTCCAAACCATAGCATTCCGATTCTGCCAAAGACCCCAACAGATCATGACAGCGAGTTGAGTGTTGTTAATGCTGCAATGATTGAACACTCATTCCAACCAATGTAGGAGACTAGAATCATCCCCAAAGAAGCCAATAGAAGAAGTCATCCAGCAAGTTCTCGCAAAGGGACAAACCAGCAAGATATGGTAAACATTTTCAGAGCTAGCATGACAAATAGGACAAGTAGTGGGTACCTCGACATGTCACTGAAGAAGATTTTCAGTTGTAGGAAGGACATTTGTCAATGCTCTCCACATGAAATGCTTCACTTTACTCAAAGACACCTGCACTCCATAGTCGATTCCAAATGCTATTAAGGATATCGACAGACGCAACACCTTATAATTCATCGCATACAATGTAAGCTCCTTTAGGCTCATGCATCCAATACCATAAGTCTGTAGTTCTTCTCTCACTCAGGGGAATCTTTAGTATCAAATTCTTATCCCCGTCATCAAAGATGTCGTTAAGGATATCATGATCCCAAGTTCTAGTGCTAGGGAACATTGATGAACTAACTGGAGCTGATTGAACATGCTCACTCAACATTGTACTAGTAAATCCACACTCACTGTCAGGAAGCCAAGGATCCGTTCCGATAAATGTTTGCTTACCATCCCCTATTTGAATACGGCTACCATTAATAACAACCTGCTTTGCTGCCATAATTAACCTCCATGCATAACTAGGATTATGCCCCAAAGTAGCTCCGGCAAAAGTAGTGCGAGAGTAATATCTTGCTTTGAAGATTTGGGCAACTAAAGAATTTGGTTTAGTCAGCAATCTCCAGCCCTACTTCCCCAACATAGCAAGATTAAACGCATGGAGCTTTTTAAAACCAATTCCCCCAGCTAATTTTGGTTGACAGATAGCATCCCATCGCATCCAGGTGATACCCCCCCAGTATTGCATCAACTACCCCACCAAAAGGAGTTTATCATGATTTCTAGCTACTTACAAAGCTCAAGAGGTAGCAAGTAGATGTTTATCACAAAATTTGGCACGGCCTGAGCAACAGTCTTCAACAGAATCTCCTTTCCCGCTCTAGATAAATACTTCATACTCCACCCTTGAAGCTTCTTCCGCATCGCTCTTAACAAAGCGAAAACATCATCAAGGCTTTCTACCAATTTATCAGATATGGCCCATGATTGCTAGTTGCCATAACCCCAAGAATCCTGCAGATTTGTTGAACAATATCTTCTTTTACATTCATACTAAACGAGATGGAAGATTTGGCATAGTTAACACACTGCCCAAACGGACAACACATGTTTCATTAAATTAGCCTCCACTTGATTTGCACGAAAAAATAAGAAACAATCATCTGCAAATAGAAGGTGGGATATGACAGGAGCCTTCCTTGCAACTCGAACACCATGAATCAAACCCACTTTCTTATACTTAGTAATTAAAGAACCAAGCCCCTCAGCACAAAGTAGAAAAAGATAAGGTGATAAAGGGTCACCTTATCGAAGTCCCCAGCTCGGATTGATAGGACCCACTTTATTACCATCCCTCAGCACACTATAGCTTACTGTGGTAATACATAGCATAATCAGCTGGACCCATTCAGCAGCAAACCCCATCTTCAACATTATAGCTCGGAGAAAATCCCATTCAACACAATCGTAGGCCTTAGCAATGTCAATTTTCAGTGCTGCTACCCCCTCATTTCCTTGCCGTTTCCTCTTCAAAAAATGCATAATTTCGGCTGAGATTAAAATATTGTTTGTTATGGCTCTACCGGGAACAAAAGCGCTTTAAGGATCAGAGATGACAGTGTCGAGGACAAGCTTCAACCGATTAGCTAACATCTTGGCAATAATTTTATAAAGAACATTGCATAAAGCAATTGGCTGCATGTCTGGTAAAACCTCAGGATGAGCTTTCTTAGGGATCAACACAATCAATGTTTTATTTAAAGCCATAGGTAATTCTTTGTTCGCTATAAATTGAAGACAAGCATATGAAATATCCCTCCCCACAATATGCCAAAATTTCTGGTAGAAAACTGGATTCATACCGTCAGGTCCTGGCGCTTTATCGGGGTGCATACTGAACAAAGCATCCTTGACATCAATAGCCGTAAATAGAGCCAACAGAATCTAGTTTTGCTAAGACGAAATAGAAGGAACCACAGCAGAAATTACAGCTTCATTGTTACTGCCACTGGAAGAAAAAAGATCAGTAAACTAGGACTTGATGAGGGTATCAATCTCATCCGAATCAACACACCATAGCCCCTGAGCATTGCGTAATCTAATAATGGTGTTCTTTTTCTTCCTTGCAGATGCCATTGAATGAAAATAACGGGAGTTCATATCCCCTTCCTTCAATCAAAGGGTCTTTGCGCGCTGCTTCTAAAATATCTCATGATTGTGAAGAAGCTCATTATAGCGCTTACGAATTTCAGTGAATTCCACAAGCCCCTCAATATCGCGTCTGCCTCTTAAGAGTCTCATATGAGTCTTATAATCCTTTAGACGATTACGAAAATCGTGAATCATATGACCACCCCAATTCATTAACTTCACACCACAAGCTGAGAGTTTTTGTTGAATTGAGAAATTAGTTGTGTCTTCCCAGCTACCTCGGACAATCTGTTCACAATCGGCTTCACGAAGCCACAGGTTCTCAAAGCGAAAACGATTATTCCTAGAAGCAGGAGAGAGGTTGTGAGGATCCAAGAATATTGGTAAGTGGTCAGAGCTATCAACCTCCAAACTCTGAACTCGTGTATTGGAAAATTTATCACACCAAGAGGAAGAAGCGAGAACACGATCAAGACGTTCCTCAACCCATTTGCTAGTGCCTCTACCCCGTTCCCAAGTAAATTGATACCCAACCATTCCCAAATCCGAAAGCCTAGCATCAGCAACTACACTTCTAAACCCTTGAATTTTCCAAGAAGCATGAGGACGAGAACCCTTTTTTTCACTAGAATCAAGCAAGTCATTGAAGTCTCCTAAACAAACCCATGGCAATGTAGAGAAAGAAGCAAGATGCCGCAACAGATTCCATGACTCTCGCCTTCGGGTTGACTTCGGGTACCCGTAATAACCCATAACCCTCCAAACCCCCATATCAGAATTAGAAACTTCAACATCAATAAACGTACGCCCAAACTTCAAAAGCCTCACCTTGAACTTAGATTGCCAGAACAAAGCAAGCCCCCCACTACGACCCACTCGATCCACCACAAATAAACCATCATACCCCAACTTATGCTTTAACCCTTCTAGAGAAGCTCTACAATTTAACATTTCCATAAGAAAAATAAAAGAAGGCTTTCTATACTGGACCATCTCAGTCAGCACTTGAACTGTACATGGGTAGCCCAGCCCATGATAGTTCCAACTAAGGGTACTCATTGTTGTCGGTGGGTCTGAAATACAGGTCCCACCGCTTGCCCGTTTTTTGGATCCACATCTATGTTCATTAAACTAGAAGAATCATTCATGTCTGGCCCCTCTGTAAATTCCAACCCAATTTGAGCCCTCCTCCTTTTAGTGTCCTTAACAATCATACCTTGTTCCACTTCAACAACACCTCTTTTAGGTAAGCTCCTAGCATGATGAGCATAGGCTACATTCTTACTTTTCCTGTTCAGTTGACTATGAGTTGGCGTGCCAACCACAACTGCCATTTGAGTCTCCTTATTTCCATTGACTTCCACTCTATAATCACCTCTATGTTTGGAACTATTCGATATTATGGGATTCATCACATTAAATTCCATCGACCCGCCTGATGTTGTGTACCTTCCATCTTTAGTATCACCATCTTCCAATGGCCCAGAACACAACCACCTTTCACCAGAAGCCATAACATTCCGGCAATTGGGTGCCTTCATCCCTTGCCCATACGGCCTAGTAATGGTGGCAAGATTGCAGTCATATAATTTCGGACATAATTTTTTAGTATGACCTAAGAGACCGCATACGAAGCAAAAAATATTCAACATTTCATACTTAAATTCAATCCACATCCACTCCCCACCTTCTTTCTTAAGACGCATTCTTCGCTTCAAAGGCTTCCGAACGTCGAGTAAGACTCGGATACGCATATAGTTCCTCCACACTCCCATGAAATTATTAGCGTCAGATGTTTGAAATTCCCCAATGAAGCCAACAATATTCTGTAATACTTTTTCCGTGAGGAAACCAATTGGAAGGTTATAAACTTGGACCCAAAAAGAAGTGTGAAATAGAGGCACACTCTGTGGCTATTAATCTATTCCCAAACGTTTCGTAATCAACAAATGTTGGTCAAATGTCCAAGGATCAGAATCCATCACTCTTTGGATATCCACCTCATGGAAAAATTGGAATAGAAACAAAGTAGGTGATAGATCTTTGATGCAAATACCCTTTCCAGGCCTCCATAAAGCTGCCATTGTATTCTTCATCGCTGGAAAATTGATAGCCTTATCGGTAAGAAAACGCCCCACCAAACAGAATCGAAGATCAATTCTTCCCTCACTCTTAGCCTGAATCTCATCCTCCTTGAAAACCAGACCAACCTCCTCTTCCTCATCAATCAACAACTGAGCACACGCATCCATCACTTCAGTCTCCGCAGCAGTAGTAGTATTAGCCATTATGTTGAATCAAGTGGCCACTACACAAGGTGGAGGCCACAGAAGCAAAAGAAAAGAACTGCCAAAACAAACAAACGTAACTTGTCAAAATGACAAGACAAAACCAAACATGCTCGTTCATATGTTATTTGAAATCAAATGGATTGAAATTAATGGAATAAAAAGGACAAATGGTGGAGGCAACTAAATGAAAAGATTAATTTCTAACCACATCCATGTGAATCCATAATCATAATGCTATATATTACTAGAAAATATGTATCTTCATAATTAATGCTAAGTCTCTGTGAGAAATTTTGTACTACTAGTCGCACTTTCATTTTGTGATTTTATTAAATTTATTATATTTTCTTACAAATATCTATTTGTATCCAACAAGTTTAACATCTTTGAATATCTTGACTATAAATTTAAATACTTCAAATTTGGCTGGAGAAGTCAATTATGCTTTAATTATGCATTTGTCTACATTCATCAATAGTTAGGCTCAAAATCATTTGTAATTTTAGTAACTACTCTAAATGAAAATACACTATCGATGATAATTTTATTATGACCCACATTTCTTTTGTATAAGTATAATTTGATGGCTTTTTCTTTATTTTTGGAATTTTGTTCTCTTTCAGGGCTCATGTCTCTCTAAGGACTTTTATCACTCTAGAGATTTATGTTTGTTCTAGGATATAAGTCTCCTTTGATTCAATATCTCTTTTAGGAAAATCCGTTTATCTAACTCTAGTGATTCAAGTAATGTGGGAACATTTATTGCTTAAGTATTATTTTCTTTTGAATCCAGTTTTTTATTCTCCTTTTTTGAGGAATAGTATCTTTAGAACCAAATTGTTTACCACGCTTTATGACGTGCAACATATAATTCATTAGCTGCCTTTACACGTGATTGTTCAATAGGAACAATCATCCAGGCTAATGTATTAACAACTAAAATATGTTGACTTAATTACTTTTGATGGATCTGTAAATGCATGTTGCAATTGTTTTACATTTGCTACAAATGAATTATCCTTCGCACTTTAGTTTGACATTGACTGGTGTAAAAATTTAAATGAGACATGGTGAAAATTTTCTAAAAAAAATTAATTTCTTACTTTAGAAGGCACATTTTATTCCCCTAATGGCAAGAAAAATGTGTCATCGAAGTGATAATCCACAAAGTTGTATGGTAAAAGGATCACCTGTCATAGAATCCAAATATCTGATAATCGAAGGAGAATTAACCTTAATATAGATCCCTAGATGACTTAGAGGTCCCATATTTGTGCATTGTAGAGGTGAGGTAGGAATTACACAACATAACCAAATGTGCATAGATAGGAAATATAGAGATAACAGAACACAAGTTGTAATTGAGAATATTAATGATAAGAAGAGGGTCTAAGACGAATTAATGTTGTAGTATGTAAAATAACATGACCTTATATGGATATTG
Organism: Citrus cavaleriei; assembly: GCA_030448925.1. Classification (NCBI taxonomy): domain Eukaryota; kingdom Viridiplantae; phylum Streptophyta; class Magnoliopsida; order Sapindales; family Rutaceae; genus Citrus; species Citrus cavaleriei. Next base: position 812,108 of record JAUJEN010000274.1, on the reverse strand, counting down.
ATAATTATGTACGTAACAGTAAAGTTCGTATAACTACTTGAAATCATTTAATCAATGATTCTACCAATCCATTTTGTGTATCTACATGTAAAATTAGATGTTCTACATCAATTCCAACAGATGTATAACAGTCATCAAATGTTTTAAAAATGAACTCACCTGTATTATCAAAACATATGGCTTTGATTAGATAATCTAGAAACTATGCCCTTAATATTATAATTTGAGCGAGCAATCTAGTAAATGCAATATTACATAGGACAACAAACAAACATGTGACCACCTGCAGATGCATTAATCAAAACCATTAAATAACAAAGCAGTCAAGTTGATGATGGATTGGCCACAAATATCCTCATGAATTCTTTAAAGAAAATTTGGAGAAATCCAATCTTAAAAGGGGATGGTCTAACAACAAATATACTATGAGCAAGTTGTACAACTAATCTCATTTTGGACAATAGAATCTTCTGGTTGTATAATGAGTGTCCATTTCTTAATAGTTTTATAGATCATCATAGATCTTGGGTCACGGGGCAATCATGCCATAAAATAAACATTTTTGGATCAAGAAACTTCTAATTCATTATTGCTTAGCTTACAATTGCATTAACAATTGTATTCTAACTATATTAATATTTTTATTTTAATAATAATAATAATAATAATAATAATAATAATAATAATAATAATAATAATAATAATAATAATAATAATAATTTCATAAAATTATTATCATTTTTCATTTTATAAAGGGAATAAAATTGAAATTTTAAAAATTATATGAAGGCAAAAATGTCAAACCAAGGAATGGGCAATGATCTCGTGGGAATGAAATTCTTATTTCTCATTCCCAAATTTAGCGAATCCCACAAGCTCCATTCCCATTTCGAGGTGCCAAAAAAAAAAGATAAATAATATCAATAATTCTCATTCTTTATTCCCATTTCCAATCCCATGAATAAACAAATCCCACAAGCTCCATTCCCATTTCGAGGTGCCAAACAAAATAAAATAAAATGTTCTAAATAAATTTGTTTTACAATTTCATTGTTGTAAAAGAAGAAAAAAATTCTTCAAATCTTTCTTTAAGAATTCTTATAAAAGAGCAGAGTAAATAAAAATTATTAATGTAAAGAGTTTAATTACTAAGGATTTTCTTTTCTAACATTTCAAAGAATGTACAAACTAAAAATTAACTTTTCAAATATAAAAGATGAACATAGAAGAAAAATGATTATAATATATTTTAGGGTGCAAATAATCCAAACCAACGAAACAAAACCAAGAAGAAATTAAATGAGATAAAATAAGAAACTGATTCATAATATGCTAGTACAACGTTTTCATTTCGTTTAAAAGAGTAGCAATCATACAACAATCTTAACAATATACTGAACTAAAGAGAAGAAAAAGATCAGATACAGAATCACTTAAATGTTTTCCATACATTTGAAAATAATAAGACACACAAATAGAGGAAAGAGTTTTCTACACTACAGTTAACTGAAAAACGTGCAAGGGTCTGGGCAATTTACATTCAGAGTATGAAATGACCACATGCCAGAAGAAAATGAACACTTCCAAATGAATACTCTTTCAACCTGATTTTATCATCTGAATTCCGATAAAGAAGTTGAGAACTATACCCTATGTTACATACAAACCTATATTCATTTCTCAATTCTAACAAACATCAAGCATTACCAGATTATTAGCACTATTTTACAACACAATAAGCATACAAAACCTAAATGAACATATCTAAAGCTACAGGTATAGATGGAACCTATAAATACAGCAAATGTGAGCCATTCCATTGCTCCTTAACGATATAGAACAGAGGAGCTCTAACCAGTATTAATTTGTATTGTCACTGCAGAAACTTGTGGTTATAATTTAATCATCTACCAAGTCATATACCCTTCAGAATAACTTTTGAAGAGGAACTGTCTCTCACTCCGTGGCCGGGCCAGAGAGAACTGAGGGCTCTAAGCCTAGAGAAGTAATCATTTATTGGCAGCAACGAGCTGATTGTCGGTGGTCAATATACTATGCATCTGTTGTAGAGTTTGCTGGACGAGATTATCAGCCTGGTGATTGCAAGAGATAACCAATAATTAGAAATGACAGTTGTCATATGGGAAGGAAGACAGGCAGAAGGGATTGAGCATGCAGCTCAAGACCATTTATTATTAACCCTAAATGACAGAAAGAAATAAATAACTCTGGCATCTAATAATAACTCGTATAAAACATGCCACACTATAACCCCATGAACTTGCAAAACATGAGAATTAAACAATTTCATCACAGCAAATCATGTAAGGAAAAGGAACAGACTAAAGTGTAAAACAATTTGCCATGTAACAACCAAATTGAACTTTTCCTCCAAAAGAAATCAATTTGAAAAGTCAGGAAAAAGAAAAGGTGAATCCAAAAATATTGCGAATGATTGGGACCAAAGAATATATATTTGTCTATATCACCAAAATCAGATTGATGAATTGTGTCATACAATTATAATTAAGAACAAAAAAGAATACTAGCTGTTCAAATACATTATTTAGGATCAGCAATAACTCTTTTTTGTTTTTTTTCTTTTTTTTTTTGGGGGGGGGGGGGGGGAATCCAATAATGTAAATGTGCACGCACCAACTCTATGCCTTATGGTACTCAATCGTTCTTGTCTCCAGCGGTTAACAAATTCCAGAGCAGTCTGGTGGTTAGACTATGTCAAAGCGAAGTGTGACTATTTGTGGTAAGCCCACATATGTATGATCTGTTTACTTTGTATATGACTTTTACATTTATTGCTTTTGTTTGACAAGAGAAAGTCTATACAAGGTTAAAATACCACAACTATCTCAGCTTCAGAGTACCAAGCTTTTGCCAATAAGTCAAAAAGAAAATGAAAAGAAGATTCTGACAAAAGCTACTTGAAAACCCACCTTGAGGCACCGACCTTTCATTTCACATCTTTACTTTTATTTATTTTCTTTGGAAATGTTAATTATTCTTCAAACTGGTACTGGCATCATAAAACAAGCAAGCTTAATTAATTTAAAAGAAATTACCTGCCGAAGAAACCCTTCAAGAGTTCCTAGCTTTCCCATTGCCATGGCCATTTGACCCATGTAGTTTGCAACATTCCCAGATGTTCCCGATGGGCTGGGTGACCCATTGGCCAATGTCTCAGCCAGAGATTGCTGCAATGCATCCATCCCTTGTGACAGAGCATCTTCTGCCTGTTGGGATGACTGCTGCAAATTATAGATGCCTACCAACTGCTGCTCGGTTAAAGGCTCCAACTGATTCACAAGAAGCTGCAAGAGCATTGATTCAGCTCAAAAGCAGAGCACAAAAATTGATTGGTAGAAATGCAAATGTGACGCATAATAAAACTTGAAATAACATAAATTCAGCTGAAAACAGAATGGCCAATTGAAATTGCCTTTGCTGCAGTGATTCAACAGAAAAAAGTTAGGGACGAGGCTTTAAGCAAAAAACCAACGATGATGGTTCTAAAGAAAATACAGAAAAAGCCTATAAAATTAAAGAAACACAACACACTTAACGGTTAAATATCAATCTTTCAAAACCAGTGCTTTCTCCTACAATTCTCTCTTGCATAAACTTCATGTCAATCAAAAATAAAATTTCACAACAATAATTTATTTGCCTTCGTTACATATCCAAATTTGAAAAGTACTTGTGTCTTAGTTCCACTAGTGAAGATATAGATGAACCCCTCACACCACCTCTGCCCAACTTAGCAACCAAATCCACAACTACCCAAAAAAATAAAAAATAAAAAATAAAAGAAAAAGAGAAGCCAGATGCCCGTAGGAACAATAACGATGAGCAGTCTACTCACCTTAAGGAGCTCAGATGACCGAAACCCACCAATCCACATAAAACACCTTTCTGCTGGTGTCTTCCACATTCCTGACAAGATGTGGAAGACATCAGCCTTTGAAGCAATGCCTTTAAGCCTGAAAATTTCATCAAAGTGTGATGTAACGTTGTCAACGATAGTACGGAGTTCAGTGTCCCCTGCATGTGAATTGACTGCAGCCCTTAGCTCAACTATATGCCTGTTGTGCTCTTCAAGCCAGCGAGAATATTCTACATCAAATGCTGCTGCACCTGCAGATCATCCAGGTGTCAGCAATATAATCACAATACCGCTTTGGAGATGTGTTAGTGCAGTAGTGATCTTGGCTTATAATTATCAAGCTAACCAAGATCACAAACTCAGAAAAAACCATTAACGCTAAATTTATTCTACTCACCACAACAATAATCACTGATAAATATAAAGATACTGGACAGGTGTACATCCGCCATCAACCAACATATAAGATCAAATTTCACTATTTTCGCTAAAACAATCTAGAGAACATATCCTAGCCTATAAATGAATACTTCAACTGACGTACAGGGGTAGATCTATTGATACACTCATAGCACTCCTAGCATAGAAAAAATTCTAAAACCATCTCAGTTTGACAGCACTGAAATTTAAATTTATTTCCTAGATCAAAGAAAGTTTATAAATATAGGAGACAAAGTCATCCACCAAACAAGAGATATGTTGTTATTAACTAAATTACAACTACAATCTATGACACCATTCCTCCTAATATTGTTTACGCATGAAACAATCCAAAACAGATAATAAAGTGACAAAAACCTTGTTAATTTAAGTTGGGAGGTGGTCCTGAGATAATTTGAAGGTTTAGAGGATGGTTTCTGTTGCAGGGGAGAGGGGCTCTTTTTCAAAATGGTAAGTTTTGATAGTTTCTGATGTTTTTGTATTTCTCAATTTCCCCTAATTCATTTTCATCAAAAAAGAGAACTAACAACATCTTTAAGAAACCATTGTGCAGTACTAAAAACGTATCAGTATGGACAAAAGATTACATCTCAGAAGACATACAGTATATTAAGCTCATGCAGCAGAGATTTTGATCCAATATAATTATGAACAAGCAACTTTGATGTTGCAGCAAGACTTTAAATGCTTTCCTTGGATCTCACAGATCTCACAGAACATATCGGCAGACCATTAAAAAGTCACAGATCATCGCCTTGATCAGTTTCCAGACTGTTAAACAAATTATAAACGATAGTAAAGGTAAGTGAAGTTTAAATACCATTGCCGCTCATTGAATGGGATTGATCTCCTGAACTGGAAATGAATATACCCTGCAATTAAGAAACTTAATTAGACATAATAGTATCCGATGCAAACAAAAAGGCAAATATTGTGGACATCTCCTACAGTATGGTCTAAATATAAGTGTGCCCTGAAAGTTCTAAAATTCATCAGAAGCTTCCTCATGAAAAGCTATAGTTTGTCTGAGAACTTCCACATGATCTTAAATTTGTTTCAAGAATGTAACCTTTAATCTGTAACAACCTCCTATCAGAGGAGGTTATTGATGTTTCGCAAACTACAGGAGTCTGCCTATATTTAGGCCATACTATATAAATGGAAAAACATTATCCAAACCTGCTGGCGAGCACGCTGGAGCTCTTGCTCTAGTTGAGTAAGTTTAAGCCGACTGCTCTCCAGTTGTTGGACATATGCCTGGAGTAAAAGTTGGGAGGAAGGGAAGGATTATTAGAAGCTTGGTAGAATATGCAGATGCAATACAACCACTGTCTTTGTACAGAAAATAGAACTAATAATAAGAGCACCATAAAGCCACACTTCCATTTTACATTAACAGCTTGCACAACAAGGACCAAACTCTATCCCAAGAGGAAATACCTTTTTCCGTAACCGGCTTTTCCTGGCAGCCTCACGATTCTGAGCAAGCCGGCGTAACGTCTGCAAATAAATATTAGGGTAACAATAATTAATTTATAAGTATAAAATTATGCTGATAAGTGGCTATATAAATAAAATTAGCTTAACTATGTAACCTTCTGATCCCCTGATTTTTCTTTTGATTTGTCACTAGAATCAGAAGCTGCAACAGCTGTCAATTGACCTCTTTCAAACTGCACAAGAGAATCAGACAATTAGAATCCACCATTTTGTAGTAGTTAAATTCACTATGGAAGATGACCTTTTATTTGAAATAAGTATAATAAATAAAGTTATCAATAGCAAAAGCAGGAACTTTTGTTTTCATGTAGGATCACAAAGAATAAAAAAAAAAAAAAAGAGCAAGTTGCAAGGATGGAAGAAACACGATACTCAATGTTTCCAAGAAGCAGCACATGCTCAAAGCTGAAAGTAAGAGTCATTACCCTTTGATTTTTATCTTCTGTATCATCTGTTGAGGTATCAGTTATTGGACTGGCTTCTGCCATGTTGGACTCCCCCCAGTTCTCTCGATGACCACTAGATACAGAAATCAAATTCGATTGAGGTTCTTTTTGTAGTGGCATTGACTGGGACCCCACAATATGTGACGAAAGGTTTATATCTGAGGAGGCAAGTGTCTAATCCCAAAGTGACACAGAGAGAAAGAGAACTTAGTAACTTCAAATTTCATTAATCTCAGGATAATAAAATGAAGTGAAGGCCAAAGATTCACCTTACTCAAGGTGCCAAATTGGACATCAGTTCCTACTGCCTGGTTACCTGTCTTCATTTGATAAAATACACTATCTAGGACACACCAAAAACATGAAAAGAATATAGGTCAGCATCTAGAGCCAAAAAACCAGAGAAGAACTTAGCTACCACATATAAGTGCCCTCAGAACAAGCTAAAACGTGAACAAGAAGTTAAAAAAACATATTCATAAACTAAACATTAATGTTTTTTGCCCTTCCAGCTAGTGTGCTAGTGAGAGATATTCCCTACAATTGAGATATTAGTAGTATTTTCTCAAGATCCTCTGGTAGTCAGATGTAACTAGATATTTATGAACAATGAATCAGGAAAAAATAACCAAGTAAATAACATTTAGGAAAATTGAAGAGATTGGCTGGTAAATGGAGATAAAAGATCACATTAAATCCATAAAACAAATCAATTGTTTCTTCTAATTATGGGTCTGTAGCTACTGATAATTGAGCAATGCGATTTTCTTTCTATCTGGGTAACCGAAAAAACATTGATGAGGTAGTTCTTGAAAAATCAACAAGAGTAAAATTCTAGCATATGGCAAACAGAAACAAAAATAATTACAGCATACTTCTGCTAAGGTCAACAGCATTCTCCATGTGAATTCCAAAAGATTGATCTTGTGCTCTGAGTTCCAGAATTCGAGAAGAGTAAATAGTGTTTCCTTCTGGGTCACTGAATACCAAAAGTTATAAGATCCACAAGCACCAAAACAAAATTCAATTCAGAAAGCAAAACAGAAATTCCCTGGTACAACAGCTCATTTACAAAAATTAGGTACTAAGGCGGCTTTAACTTCTTGATTGGAGATGGAGTCATCCCAACCATATCAGTTTACGTTAACAATGTGTCAATACCATTCCACTTCAAGATTTGAGCTGTTACTAAACTCCTACAGAGCACAGTCATTTTAAATAAACAATGGCCAATCTAGCCTATCAATGACTGCATTATGGTCAAGTTTTATCAACAATTTATAGGAAGAACAAAACAATGTAAAGCCGATGTTTAATTGCTGACAACCACCAACATCAATAGAAAAAACAAGCGGAAAAAATGGTAAATAATAAGATGGCAAGATATAGAGTCATCATTGTAAAACCAAACACAATCATTTCAAGTATTTTGCTTCATTTAAGCACCTAGATAGGCAAATTTGAAGAAACATTCAGATGTGGGCACTGATCTGAAAGGCCCTTATGGCTTAATCATATATGTTACTACATGGACCTTATGAATGACAAAATAGAGCTGTAGTCTTCTCTTTCCTAACTATGACTATGAAAGCCTAGTAAATTCATTACACAATCATTTCTTGGCTGTTACCATCTGATCCCCGCAGTTAGCTCATTCAATTGTAGACAAATTAGAAATCAAGTAATTTCATTAAGCTCCCTTCAAATAAATATAAAACTTTAATATCTAAATTCCATTTTTGATAAATTCTCTCTGAAAAAAAAAAAAAAACAGAAGGCAGAATTTGATTTCAACTGCATACTTGATTAACTAAAACTACCTTAACTATATGCCAACTAGTAAGGTCATTAAAAACTTCAGCAAAGAGAGAATTTACATAAGCTTCGAATTGAAAGGCACCTGACCATCATCCTCACACTAAGGAAACTAAAACATATAGATATATCTACACACACACACACACACACAGAGTTATATTAAATCAAAACCCTTAAAAAATCCTGCAGTCAAACTTAACTAAAACCTAATTCCCTGAGACTTGAAACTCTAGAAACTAACAAAACGGGAATATTTATATATATATATATATATATCTTCTTATATCTTATAACCCACTTCTGTAGAATTGAAGAGGAATTACGAAAACATAACAGGAATCAAATATCACTATATATAATCTGAACAGAAAAAACGAAGCCGTTTTGGTAGCAAGAAAGTAACAAATAAACCTCAAGACCAACCTCTTAAGCTGACAGTAAAATCATTATGAAGGAAAATAACACTGAATGAATCGAGCTCAAACTAAGAAGGAAAAACCTAAGCTGAATATTAGAGGCTTTTGTTTCACGATAAATACTCAAAATTCTCTTTTGACTTTTTCTGATTGTAGGCCGACTAAAAGACTAGTATAGTTTGTATTATTGTTAATTTATTATGAGTTGGTTGGTTTTTGTAATCAAATTATATAATATTGTATTTTTATTTAAAAAAAACGAATTTGTATTCGGTGTATGTGTGTTTTTCTTTTTCTTTTTTTTTTTAATGAGTTTGTGTGTTTACTCATACGTAAATTAAAAAACAAAATGCAAAAAGAAAGATAAAAGAATGAACAGGAGGGTACCTTGAATTTTGAGCACTTTCTTTAAAGGGTGAGAAGAAGCGTGACGGTCAGATCATTCTAACCTCTCCTCCCGAAGTCTTTTTCTGCTCGAACCTTTTTCTTCATTTTTCACAGCCACCACTTTTTGCCTTTCCTTTGACCGCTTTTATTTTTTTTTTAAATGCTCTATTTATTTATTTCAATTTTTTCACTAGTAATTCTTATTTTATCATTAATTTGGATTTTTATTTCCTCATCAAGTTTGTTACTTATTTTAATACAGAAATTATTTATAGTCTGTGTGATGTGATTAAGCTATTTTTTTTAAGAGGGAGATTTAGAAAATTTAAATGCATGAAATAAACATAAATCTTGACTACAGTGAAGTCAACTTCTTCAGGGTTAGGTAAGGACTCGCAATTTTTAATGTGTTGCACGAAATGTCCGGAACTTAATTTTAATACTCAAAGAAACCGAGATTTTTTAATTCCTATAATAATTTAAGATGAACTTTTATTTTTTTACTATAAGTGCTAAAACCTATAAATCACTTATGCACACGTGTCCTTTAAAACTATATAATTCAAATAAAGAGGTATATTTTGCATTGACAACATATAAAAAGATTAATGCAAATACGGTTTATATGTGCTCTTGATTAAGAAATTTGTATTGGATATAATGATGGCCAATGGGCGTGGCACGACCACCAAATATCGATTCCTAAACGGGTGGTGTTTTTTTTTTATAAGAGACGCGCATGCCATTCAAAAAAAAGTCCACCAATCTTTTTTTTTTTCCGTTTCATAAAAAATTTCGCGAAATCTTGGAGTTCTCGCACTGACGCCTTTTTTAAACCCACCAGCCTAATAATAATAATAATAATAATTTTATAGATCATAGTATTGATTAATGAAAAATAAAATTACAATCTTAGAATAACAATTACACCTAATTTTATTTGAACTACTAATATTATAATTGTACTTGAACTCCATTGAATGAAAATGTAATTTTTAATTTATCATAACAATATTTGGTCATAATTTTATTTTTTTGTGCATAAATATGTAAAATATTTCAATCACAAATGAAACATATCTCCATTAACTATTAACTAAGTTATGATTTCATAAATGAAATATTAATGTCGTAAAAGTTTTTATTTATCATTTATAAAATTATGATATTTATTTATCCATTTAATAAATTATAAACATAAAAATTAGAATATTTATTTAAACTAGGACTTAAATTAAATTTTAAAAGCCTATGCTAAAAATATATATTAAAAAATTTAATTGCAAGATATTTGTAAATTCATGATATTTTATATTTATTTTTCATTAAAAAATTTTACTTTGATATACTTTAATTCACCAAATTTAAAATTTATTACGCATTTCGTCTTTTTCAATTCTAATCGCGTCACGCGCTTAAAATTCTGCGCCCATGTTGTTGCGCGCGTCTTCATCGAACGTCTGCTTAACATCGCGTCTTTTCATGTCGCTCGGCCCATTGGGCATCTCTAATTGGATATGGCTTACGTTAACTCAGATTGAATATCAATATTCATCAATTAATTAAATTAATGATCCAGATAAAACTAATGACAATTGAACTCAGAAATATTGATGATTAGCAGCACAAGATTACTAATAAAATCACGCGCAAGGTTCTTAGATACGGACAAAGACGGTTATAAAATTTAATAGTGTAAGTTAAACAAAGGAAATGGATAGTGGGTATTTAGATCTAAAATAAAGTTTCTCGTCAATCCCATATTTCATAATTTATAAATAGGGGCTAAAAAGGATCTTTTGACAATTTTTATAACAGAGTTTAAAGAATTTCATATCTAAACAATTCTTGATCAACAAACAATAACTTGAGTGTTAGAATACCTTTGCAGATACATGCTCGAGTTCAATAAAAAAAGAAATCTATGAGGATCACATATCGTTTTGAAAAGTTTTCAGAGTAATTAGGTAAAATTATTTGTTCACTCAACATTGAATTATTTAGAATCGCCGTCTATGGGGATGATTTTATGAATTGTGACATATAATAAAGACCAAAATTGAATTATGATAGATGGAATTTCACTTGTTGATTTGATTGGATCGTGAAATAAATTGGTGAAAAAAGAATAAATCCTTGATATATGATAATAATTTATTAAAAAAAAAGGAGTTATGATTTAGATAATGCTTAGCACAACATGATTGCACAGTACAATTGCATAGATTAACTGTAAGATACTCATCGCACAAAGCAGTTTCATAACTCGGATATACAATTTGATTGTGGTGATAGATTATAATTTGCTTATCATATGAATTCTTTTCAGAAGTTAGATGAACAGATGTATGAATCCGGATTTTGAAGATGGTGCAGTGATGAAAGAAATCCAACGAACATGGTAGCTCATATGGATGAATTCTGGAATCAATTTACTAACATCAAAGTTTATATTCATCTATTAATGAACCAAATCTCATAACAAAAGATATGACGATCAAAGAATCTAAAAGATATACGGATATACACTAATACAAATGATTTCTGGATTATCGATCTCTACTCATTTATAAGTCAATAGCACGAATTACTAAAAACTTGTTGAAAATGCATAAATAGAGTTATTTGGAATTGATGACACTTGTGACAAATAATAAGGACAATGGCCAAACCACGAAAAGCTAGACTTCCACAATCTAAAATGGAGGAAGCTGTAGATGAATTGTTATTTGATCGAGATAACATAAATGGCTTCTTAGACACAGTATGCTAAGTAAAATGGAAATACTATAGCAAATCTGCTGACAGGTCGAGGAGACCCAGAGAGATAATCGAGAATTGAAAGCCTGATTAGAGGTGCCAAAGTCTCAAAAGCCAGAATGTGTTGCTCCAGATGCGGCGCCAAGCCTGCGAATAGCACAACCAGTAGAAATTGACACATGGGCAGCCGAGGAAGAAGAAAGGAAATTTTAAGAAATGTTGTAGGAGGGAATTAAGAAAGTGTTTAAGGAATATAGAAAATCCCTTCGGGCTATAGAAGGTGCAATTTTGATTGCCCAAAAGATCAATACTAGCCCTTTCTCTCAAGACATTATTATAAAACCCACAAAGTTCTCAATTCCGATGATGACGTAATTTGATTGAAAAACAAACCCAGAATATAATTTGTATCACTACAAGTAGAAGATGTCATTTGAAACATATGATGAAGCATTGATGTTCAAAGCCTTTTTACAAGCCTAACCAAAATAGCGTTGTCTTAGGTTTGCAGTCTACAGTCAAACTCCAACCACAGCTTAAGGAACTTTGTGCAAAATTCACTGCACAATATTACCAGAACTAGAGGGAGCAAAAGTCCACTTCAGACCTATTCTCTTTGAAACAAGGCCCAAAAAAGAAGATCTAGAACTTCTCAACCAAATTCAACCAAGAACTAATCATAATTAGTGATGCAGAGCAAGAAATTAAAGAAATTCTAATTAAATTAAAATTTATAATATCTAGGAATATTTTAATTAATTTGTATTTTAGTTTAATTTAGTTTCCTATTTAGAGTTTCATTACTTAGGCATAGCTTATTTAAGTTGCATTCTTAGTTTAGATATAAGTCTTATTAAAATAGGTTTTCTAACAAATTTAGAATAAGTCATAGTTAGTATAAATAAATGTCTTTTGTAACTTTTATAGGCATCCCTTGATTATTTGTTATTCATTATTTCTTGGAATAAACTGTAGATTTGAGTTTAATAATATTTTCAGTTCTCAAAACTCTGTGTGAGTTTAGTTAATTTTTGGCATTTTGTGGAATTAATCTTAACCCAGTTCATGATTCTTTTGGAATCCACTTAATTTAGTTTGTTCCTTATTTTATTCTCAGAATCGAATATGATAACATTAAACTTCCGTTGCATCAATTTGGTATCAGAGATAATAGCCTGGATCATATTGTTTGTAGTTGCTGCATGCATTATCGATCTTTTCCATATTGTGTTTGATTTACTTCGGTTGAAAAAAAAAAAAACTAAACCAGAACTCGAACCATCGCACCTACCACTACTAGCAACGATGTCTCCACCTTTGCCAAGGCTTTCTTCATCAATCAAACTCCACTAGGATCAAAAGGAGCAGGCAGACAAAACTAATCGAGACCACTACCAATCTACCACTGAAGTTGCCAGAATTAGCCAAAACCCATGTGATATTACTGCTGTCCATCTGTCAGATTCATTGCATGTTGGCTAGCACCACCACTATCAATCAACTCTTTTCTACTAGCACGACCTGTCTTACCTCCCACCATCAATAGACGTGGCAATCACCAAAAATCGAAACCTAGACTCCTAACACCACTTCAATTTAAGTTTCTGACCAATCCACAATGATTTGAGTTAAAGCACTGCCATCATCACACTCACCGAACTTTTAGATCCACTCGTCCTTGTTTATTTTTTCGATCACCGTCGCCAATAACCCCATCTTTTGCTTATTTATAGTTTTGACCCAGTTCTTTTATTTATTCCAATATTGCCTTTCAGTTTTTCAATCTTAGCAAAAAGCCCAAACAAACACACAAAAAAAAAAGAGGGAGAGTGAAAATATAAAATGAAAAAAAAAGTGATTTAAAAATGTAAGGGAAAAAGATAGTCATGAGGCCACAACATCGTAGTGACGATTTCATCTTAAAAGAAGATGTTCTAGTTAAAATGTTGAGGATTTTGTATTCGATTGCTCGAGATTTACAAAAGCTTTGAAGTAGCAAATCTTTACACATAAAGCAGAGATATAGATTTGATGAAGTTGTTCATGTTGATGCATGTTATTAGGATAATGAGGAAAATAGTGACTTTGCCTCACTTGAGAATATTATTCCTTCCAAAGAGAATATTAATTGGCCATTCACTTCTAAAACAAATTCTCCACACATAGACATTGATTTGGATCAACTATCGAAACTTGATGACTACCTTTATATTATGGAATGAGAGTAGTTGTTAATACATATTTTGATCTTGTAGAGCAAAGAGTGATAGTTGTTGATACAATCTCTTATCGTTCTTTTTATTTGCCAAAAAAAGACAAAGAAGGTAGTGATAGTCTTCAACTGTTAGTGGATTATGAAAAGAAATCATTTTTTATAGTTGAGGAAATTCCATATGAATGCAAAAAGGTAATGCTAAGAAATTGTTGATAGAATAATTTATTTTCCGTTATTGGAGAAATTGGATGGGCATTATTGCAAAAGTTGAAAAATTTAAAATTCGTTATCTACATCGAATCTCTATTGTAAAAGTTAATTCGTATACATGTGAAGATGTTCTTAGAGACTGCAACAAATAAAATTCGAGGATGAATTTTCTCCATCCTGGCGGGAATGATGCAGAGCAAGAAATTGAATAAATCCTAACTAGATTTAAATTTATAATATTTAGAAATATTTTAATTAATTTGTATTTTAATTTAATTTGGTTTCCCACTGAGAGTTTCAATGCTTACGCCCAGCTTATTTAAGTTGTATTCTTAGTTTAGATATATATCTTACTAAAATAAGTTTTCTAGTCAATTTAAGATAAGTCGTAGTTAGTAAAATAAGTATCTTTTGTAGCTTTTACAGGTAGGCCTTGATTATTTGTTATTTATTATTCCTTAGAATAAATTGTAGATTTGAGGTTAATAATATTTTCAGTTCTCAAAACTATGTGAGTTTTTGAGGTTAGTTAATGATGAAATTAAGGGAAAAACTATACGTAGGATGATGTATATTCAGATCCTATTGAAGTTCATGTCGAACCCGTCACAAGAGCTCATGCAAAGAAATTCAAAGAAGCGCTTAATGGGTTAATTCAAGTAATTTAGGCTCATTCAAATTTGTGGAGGCCCGTTGAAGGAATCGTACATGATATTCAGACCACTAAATGCATCATTCAGGCTCTTTAAGTTTCCAAATAATCACTTCCATGAAATTAGGAAGTTGGCTGCACATTATGATGGAAAATATATTACTTTTCTTTTTGGATACTTTCCCGTTTGGAGAATACACTACTTTCCTTTTCGGATACTTTCCCATTTCTTGAGGAGGGTAGTGGCAAACAAATTAGTTATTTCTCTTTTAATTACCTAGTTTCCATTTTAATCGATGTAAGGCATTTAAGCCAATTAGGATTCTAATTTGATTTAGATTCTTTCCTCTTTGCTTTAGATTAAGATTTTGATTTGATTTAGATTATTTTCTTATTTACTTTAGATTAGGATTCCAATTTGATATTGGTTTAGGATTTATTTTCAAAAATTCTTGTAACCAACTTTATATAATGTACTTGTATCCAATAAATAGGGAGAGATCAATTTTGGTGCAATTGGTGAGAGAGTTAATTCTCTTTTGTTCTTAAACAAACTCTTTGAACTTATCAGATTTCCGTGGTGTTAAACTCTTGACTTATCAATCAGATCATCAATAACTAATTTTGGCGTCCTCACATACCAAGGTTGGTGTTGTCATTGAGTATCGGGTCACAGTTCCATTCAATTCCAAGTTTAGAAGTGATCTTAGAGACTAAATTGATTAAGGTTGCGTCAGTTCTTGGTGGGGTTTTTATCATTTGGTATCGAAGTGAGGTTCTGACTAGTTTTTGCTTATCCTTTTCTTTAGTTTTCGATCCCTGTTAATCGTAAGTTTTAATTCCCATTCTCTCAATTTCGTTCCTAAAATCCCTAAAACCTTTTTGGTCGAATTTTGCACTCTTTTCGATTTGTTGCTTCTTTTTGTTTTAATTCATTGAGTTGTGAGTCTTGCTTTAATTTCTGAGTTTCGTTAGTCTTCTATATTGATTTGTATTAAAA
This sequence comes from Citrus cavaleriei, assembly GCA_030448925.1. Lineage (NCBI taxonomy): Eukaryota > Viridiplantae > Streptophyta > Magnoliopsida > Sapindales > Rutaceae > Citrus > Citrus cavaleriei. The sequence continues at coordinate 796,365 of JAUJEN010000274.1, read as the reverse complement.
AAAAAGGACAAAAAAAGGGGAAACAAAGAAACAAGAGAAGGAAGGGATAGTGAAAAAAAAAGTCCCCAACCTCTACTTAAATTTTTTTTGTTCATTTTCTATTATTAGTATCTTGGATAGTCCAAATTGATTTTACCCCATAGGTGAAAAATTTTACCCAAAATTTTGGTAATTTGAGCTTTTGCAACCTGATCGTACGTACGCATTGTATTTTTGCTTTTGAAATCTGAGACTCCTTGGTGTAATATTTGTGAATTGCTGCTGGAATTTTGATATTGGTTTGATTAGTTTGATAAGAATCGAGTGAGAATTATCGTGAGTGGAAAAAGGCAAGAGAGTGTGAGCGTATTAGAGGAAAAGCCAATAAATTTGAGTGAAACACATAAGGGAGTGTGGTAAGGTCCTTTCCACATTATTTCCAACTTTTTTTTTTGCAGATGTCAGTCATGTCTTACAACCAAGAACGAAACATAAATGAAAATGATAAATCCTCAACTGCTCGGAATTTGCTAATTCAAACATTGATGGGAGAGATGAAAAGGATGATGAGGGCAGAATTAGAACACATACATGAGCATTTAGATCAAGTAGAGAACACATGTTCGGGCAGCCGAAACCTGTTCCTCAAGCACATAGGAGGGAGAGAGCTCCGGCTAGAGGAGAGATTGATAACTATTACAGGAATGAGAATGATAAAGGAGAGGATTCAGTGGGTAGTTATAGGAGAAATGAACGGGGTAGGAGAGCTAGGAATAGGGATAATGGTTTGAGTGGTATAAAGATGAAGATCCCCTCTTTTCAAGAAAAATCTAACCCGAAAATGTACTTTAAATGGGAGAAGAAAATGAACTTCATGTTTGATTGCCACAATTATTCAGAAGCAAAAAAAAAAGTAAAATTGGATGTTATTGAGTTTTCTGATTATGTTATTACTTGGTGGGATTAGCTTGCTATAAATAGGAGGTGGAGTAAGGAACATCTAGTTAAGACATGGGATGAAATGAAAACGTTGATCAGGGGGTATTTTGTACCTAACAACTACTATCGAGACTTGTACTAAAAATTAAAAATCTTACACAGGGTAGCCAAAGTGTGGAAGATTATTACAAAGAAAAGGAAATTGCCATGATTAGAGCAAATGTGGAGGAGGATAGAAAAGATACCATGACATGATTCTTAAATGGCTTTAATTGGAAGATTGCAAATATGATTGAGTTGCAATATTATGTGGAGATGGTCCATAAAGCCATCAAGATTGAGCAGCAACTCAAGAGGAGGGATAACGCTTGTGCAGCCCCAAGCTCGAGTTCCACTCCTTGGAGGCCGAGCTATGTGAAGCGAGACGAGAGGTCACAAGCACCTACTGCACCTAAGCCGAGATCCGAGCCCTCCAAACACAATTCACAAGGTAACATCGTGACTCTCACTACTAGGAATCGTGACATTAATCGTTTACTTCATGAGAATGGATTGAGAATGTGAATGGGCTGTAATATGAATGAGGAATGAGAATGAGATTTCAATGTTTACTTAGCAAAAATAAATGGGAATGAGAATGTGCTGGAATGTCATTGATGTGTTTACTTGGTAAAATAAATAGGAATGAGGAATGAGAATGAGAATCAATTTACCAAAATATCCATAGTATTAATAATTAATAAAAATAATTAATTTATCATTTTTAACAATATTATCAGTATTGTTGTTGTTGTTATTATTATTATTAATAAAAATAATATTAACAATAACTAATAATAACTAAAATAATAAAGTTAATAAAATTCAATAATAATAATATCATTATTAACTTTATTATTTTAGTTATTATTAATTATTGTTATTATTATTTTTATTAATATTATCATTATTAACATTTATTATTATTATTAAATTTTATTAACTTTATTATTTAGTTACTATTAATTATTGTTATTATTATTATTAATATTATCATTATTAACATTATTATTATTATTATTATTATATTTTATTAACTTTATTATTTTAGTTATTATTAATTACTATTAATATTATTTTTATTAATATTATCATTATTAAAATTTATTAATATTATTATTATTTTTAATTAATATCATTTTTATAATAATATTTATACATGTATCTAGATAATGAAAATTACATTATTATTATTATTATTAAATTTTATTAACTTTATTACTTTAGTTATTATTAATTATTTTTATTATTATTTTATTGATAGTAGAGTAATTTTTCTGACAATCATTCCAGTGAGCAGAAACGTATTGTACTATCTGTTCTTTATCATTTTCTTTCTGTTTTAAAATACCTCCATATCCTAACAATTTTTAAAGATTTGCAAGATATAAACATGGAATGCTTTTAACAGACTGCTTTATTATTCTAACAACTTTAGTATGCTCTTCTGACCATGCAACAAGATTCTTTTTTAACCTATCATGCAAAGGTTTTGACATCCTATCATGTTTTAAATCAAGAACATAATTTAAACTACCAAGAAATCTTTGAATGGGTTTTATCTAAAATTTTTCTCGGAATTTGTCCGCAAACAAAAGAGATCTTTCGAATAATGGTTCTTTGGAAATGTGATGACCAAGAAACCCGACTTTTGTTCAAACAACGAAATCTTTCGAACCGAAAGAGCTAATCCAAATTTTGTAGCAAGATAAAAGTCTTTAAATGTTTGAAATGTTGATCAATGCTTTGAGAAAAATCAAAACATCATCAATATAAACAATGCAAAACTCGAGTATGAATTGTAAATATCATTCATAATTTTGAAATTCGAAAAGATTTTCAAAAAAAGCATCACCCATATATTGACCAAAAGGAACAAAGAATGCAGTCTTTGATGAATTTGAATTTGCCAAAACCCGACTTCATATCAAATTTGGAAAAAATGAAACGAAGCTGAAGCAAGTCTTTTTATTAGGTATCGGGTTAATCCATTTCAAAGCTTTATTTAAAGGTTTGTAGTTTATCACAAGTCTAGGTACACCTCTTTCAATCTCGTAATTTTGTTGACATAAAAAAGCGCACAAGACCAAGGTGACCTGGATTTCACTATAAGACCTTTGGAAATAAGATCATTTATTTCTTTACAATGTTGCTCCAAACCAATTCATTTGATAGACGGCTTTAGTAGGTATTTGCTTTTCATCAAAAGAACTCTATATGGCAAATCTACCAAGTGTCATTTTCTATTCCAAAAGCGGGAATCAAAGACAAATTTCTTTTTCAATAAGGCTTTTGAAATCAAATTTTCTTTGTATAGAATCATTTTGTAATTGACTCTCAATTCTTTGAAAAATTAAATCTTTTTGTAAGAAAAACAAATCATCTTGTTTGGACTTTACAATAGCATTGATTTAGTTATGGTAAACCGAAAGGTGCTTTAACAATAATATTGTCTTTGGTTTTTCAATAAATGAAAAAGCAAGTTCTTTGATTTTGCTTTTAAAATATATACCATCATAAGATATGAGGTTATCAAATTTATAAAAGGTGTTCCTAAAATGATAGCATGGTGTATATCATTTGTCAGAACAAAAGAAGTTTTAAACTCAATTTTATTATTATAAATCGATGCTTCAACTTTGGAAGTAACATTCAGCTTTGAATTATTTGCAGCAGAGAGCCTTTCTTTTGTTTTTTCATGAAAACGTTTGGGAACAATGTCCTCTCTAATGCAATTTAAATAAGCACCAGTATCAAAAAGAGCAATGGCGTCCATCGCAAAATTATCTGAAAGAATTAAAGTAATTTTAATCAAATATTTTCTGGTGGTGATTTGCTTTAAGACAAACAAAAAATCATTTGGAATTGACTCAATATTATCAATCTTTGGCTCAATTTCATCATTTTCTGATTCAACCTCCTTATCGGAAGTATCTTGCAACTGTTTTTGTAAAAGAAGTTGAATAGTTGCAGAATCAGTTTTTTGTTTTTCTTTTAAATCCTTAATCTCAAGTTTAATATCCTTAATCTCTTTTTGAAGATCTTGGATATTAGGAGTAGACTTCTTTGTTTTCTTTTTATCTAAAATCTCAGTTAAATCATAAGAATTCTTTTTAACAATAGGAACCTGAGAAGTCTCAGCTTTACTAGAATCCATGGTTTTCAAAAGTTTATCAAGATATTCTTTTTGAAGATTTGGATCCGAAATGTGCTTTACAAGTTCGAGAAAAATCTCTTGGTCTTTGGTCAAAACATTGATTTTCTTTAAATAGGAATTATCCGAGTCAGAATCACTATTGCTAGAGGCAGAGCTATCTGAATCGAATAGTTCATCAACTTGGAGGGGGTCATCATCGCCCGACCAGGAAGACTCAGAGTCAGAAGACCCGACCAGAAGAGGGGCAATTTTGGAAAGGATTTCCTCCTCGAGGCCGAGCTCGTGGAGTCTCCTGTTCATTTTACAAAAACGTGCAGTATGACCTTTCATACCACATTTGAAACAGGTAGCATCTTTGAAATTGAATGGGGTTTTAGGTTTGGCTTTGGAATTTTGTAAGGTGAAGCTCTGATTTCTACAGGAGGTTCACCATGATCTATGGTTACACTCCGAAGAGGGGGATGCTCAGAATCGATAGTTCTATTACTGTCGAAGAGTTTCCACTCCGTGGTTTTCTTCCTGATAGTAATAGGGTTTGACTCTTTAAAAGGATAAGAAATGTTGTTTTGAGAAGAGTATATCTCGAACCAATCAAAAAACAATATATGAACTTGATGTAAATTGACAAATTCATAATAAGTTTGTTGGATTTCCTTCCTTTGTTGTAGAAAATGTTCAAAAAACCAAAGTCTTTTTTCTTTATTTTCATTAGAATAAAAATCATTATGCAGGATGGTTTTATCTAATTCAAAATGCTTTTCAATGACATTTAAAACATTTTCTGTGACTGCAGAGAATGTAGGAGATGTTGGAGGAGAAGGTTCTTTTCTCTTCGCCTTTGTTCATGTTGCTAGTGTAAATGGGATGTGGTACCTTTGTAGTGTAGTCAATGTAACTAATAAGAACTAGGTAAATCCAAGTGGAGAACGACTCAAAAGGTAGATTTATAATGTAATGAATTTTTGTAAATTTCTTTCCATTGAAGAATGCTTGAGCATGATGCTTTATCGAATCGGATGAATTAGATTCCTAAATGATAATTTGACTTTACCATCGTAATAATCGAGTCACATTCTCGCAACTCAGATTGGGCTCAAGTTGTTTCGAATGGTGCCCTTCAAGAATCCATTCCTCAGGAAGATTGACGTCTTTCCATTGGATTGGTTTAGAATGAATTAGCAGGTGTAAGAGAAGAGTTTCATCTCTTTTTGACTGGAACTTATGTTGAGTACTGAAGGCAGTAATCATAGCTTTGTAAGAGATTTTAAAAATCAATGCAACAGGGATAGATCCCTCAATCATATGATAATTATGTGTTTTGATTTGTAAAATCATGCTTTTCAAGATGTTTTTGTCTTTAAGAGACAATGTTATGTTTGGATAACAATCGAATGAAATGGGACCTTTACATAAGCTAGATTCAATGCTACTTAGCAGGGAATCATCAAAAGAGATGAATCGACCATCTCTAAGGACAACAAGGATAGAAGTATCTAAAGCCTTCTTTGGTCAGGGGCTTTATGCCTATTTGGATTAGACCTATATGAACGTAATTAAAATTCTTTTCTTTTAATTTGTTTAAAGATTTTTCTGAAAACAAATTAATTGTTTCAAAAGGCTTTGAAATGGTTATATCTCGTTCTTCGGTTTTTATAACATAATCATTTTTTAGAAAATCGAGCTTTTTTGTTCTGTAAATCTTTTCTTTCGAAATCTTTGGAAGTTCCCAACAATCAATTGCTTTATCAAAGTTCTCAATAACAAATTCTTCTGAACTCACAACACGTTTAATCACTATCTTCCCAAGAAGAGCTAGAAAAGGACGATGTACGCAATGAAGAGGATTCATGGTTTAACCCTGTTCAAACTTGGTTTGGTCAAAATAGTATGGTTTTACAAAACTTATCCTCGGACTTACTACCAGTAAAAATTCACCACAAAACAAAACTTCAAATAAAAACACAAGATTTTAGACACAAAATTCTAAACTGCTTTACACAATCCTCCCCTTGGCTCTGATACCAGAAGGAAATAGATCGAAGGATGGATGTGCTTTATGAAAAGCATGATTTTACAAATCAAAACGCATAATTACCATATGATTGAGGGATCTATCCCTGTTGCATTGATTTTTAAAATCTCATACAAAGCTATGACATCGCTTTCAAATATAAATTTCAAAAAGAGATGAAACTCTCCTCTTACAGACTGACCTGTCTAGAGCTAACACTGTCATTCCTAAACCAATCCAATGGAAAGACGTCAATCTCACATTCTGCAACTCTGTATTGGGCTCATTTTTATTAATAATATAATAATAATAATAACAACAACAATAATGATAATGTTGTTAATAATGATAAATTAATTATTTTTATTAATTATTATTTTTATCATTATTTTTATTGTTAATAATGATAATATTAATAAAAAAAAATAACTAAAATAATAAAGTTAATAAAATTTAATAATAATAATAATAATAATTATTATTATTATTAATGATATTTAAAATAATAAAATTAATTGTGATTTAAATGAGGGTAATTTGGAAATATGAAAAAAGTAGAGGGATACAAAAGTAAACATATATTCCATTCCCATTTCCTCATTTTCGTTCCCAACCCCCCATGGGGATGAGATTCCTATTCCTTATTCCCAAATTGTGTGGGACCCACACATTTTATTCCCTTTCCCAAATTACATTTTTAAAAGTAAACATGAGTTTCATTCCCATTCCCTGTTGCATGAAGTAAACACACCATAAGTGTTTTAAATGTCAAGACAGGGGACGCATAGCGAGTGAATGTGTGAATAAAAGAGTTATGGTGTTGCAGGACAGTGGTGATATTGTAACTAAAGATGAAACAAAAGAAAATGAGATGCCACCATTGGAGGACGTTGAATATGAAGAGTGTATAGCCACTGAGGAATTGATTTTAGTAGCCAGGAGAACTTTGAGTGTGCAAGTAAAGGAAGACGAAGCAGTGCAATAGGAAAATATTTTCCATGTTGGGTGTTATGTTCAAGACAAAGTATTTAGTGTGATTATTGATGGGGGATGTTGTACTAATGTTGCTAGTACTATCATGGTGGAGAAGTTAGGGCTTTTGATATTTAAACATCTATGGCCATACAAACTATAGTGGTTGAAAGACAGTGGTGAGGTGAACGTGAACAAGTAGGTACTAGTGACTTTTCAAATTGACAAGTATAAAGATAAGGTGTTATGTGATGTAGTACCAGTGCAAACTGGACACTTGTTACTTGGGCGGCCTTGGTAATTTGATAGACGTGTGAAGCATGATGGCTTCGCTAATAAATGTTCATTTGTATTTAATCCACGTAACATCACCCTTGTTCTATTGACACCAAAGTAGGTTTGTGGAGACCAAGTGAGCCTACAGAGAGAGAAAGAGTGATAAAAAAGAAGAGAGTGAGCAAAATAAAAAAGAGAAAAAGAGAGTGAAAATCAGAAAGAGGCCGAGAAAAATGAGAGAGAAAAAGCAAAGAAAAATGAAGCCATTAAGAGAAAATCATAGGGAAAACAAAATAATTTATACTTAAGAGCGAGTGAGATAAAAAAAAACGTTGTTTTCACATCAACCAATGATTGTACTTTTATACAAAGAGACATTTTTAAACACTAATGAACTTGACCCTACTTTGCCTAGTTCTATTACTTCTCTCTTGCAGGCATATGAGAATGTCTTTCCCCGAGGAAACACTACATGATTTACTTCCGATTTGAGGATTTAAGCATCAGATTGATTTTCTGTCGAGTGTAACCATTCTAAAGCGACTAGCATATATGAGTAATTTGGAGAAGCCAAAGGAACTTCAAAGGCATGTTAATGAATTGGTGGGAAAAGGGTATGTGAGAGAAAACATGAGTTCATGTGTAGTTCCGATTTTATTAGCTCCTAGGAAGGATGACATGTGGAGGATATGTGTTGACTGTCGAGCCATCAACAACATAATGGTAAAGTATCGACATCCCATTCCTAGGCTAGATGATATGCTTGATGAATTACATGGGTCTTGTGTATTTTCTAAAATTGACTTGAAAAGTGGATATCATCAAATTCGAATGAAAGAAGGAAATGAATAGAAAACTGCCTTTAAAACAAAATATGGTTTGTATGAATGGTTAGTCATGCCATTTGGTTTGACTAATGCTCTGAGAACTTTTATGAGACTTATGAATCATGTTTTACGAGCTTTTATTGGCAAGTTTATTGTTGTTTGTTTTGATAATATCCTCATATATAGTAAAAACTTGGGACAAACACGTAGTACATTTGAAATTTGTTTTAGATGTGCCTAGGAAACAAAAGTTGTTTGCTAATATGAAGAAATATAACTTTTGCACTGATAAACTTCTATTTCTAAGATTTGTTGTGGGTGCACAAGGTATACAAGCTGATAAGAAGAAGGTACGTGCAATCTAAGAGTGCCGAGTCCCATAAGCGTAAGTAATGTGAGAAGCTTTCACTGGCTTGCTGCTTCTACCGGCAGTTTATGAAAGACTTTAGCACATTCGTTGTACCGCTTACTGAAGTAATCAAGAAAGATGTTGGATTCAAGTGGGGAGAAGAACAAGAGAAAGTGTTTCAAATGATCAAGCAAAAGTTAACTAATGCTCCCTTATTGTCCTTGCCTAACTTTAATAAAACATTTGAAATTTAATGTGATGCCTCATATATTGGTACAAGTGCAGTCCTAATGTAGAAGGAACGACCAATTGCTTACTTCAGTGAGAAACCAAGTAGTGCAGCCTTAAACTATCCTACTTATAATAAGGAGTTGTATGCGTTGGTTCGGGTGTTAGAAATGTGGCAGCACTACCTATGACCTAAGGAGTTCTTGATTCACACTAATCATGAGTCCTTTAAATACCTTAAAGGCCAACACAAGCTGAACAAGAGGCATGCTCGATGGGTAGAATTCATAAACATGTTTCCATATGTCATTCGTTACAAGCAAGGTAAGGAAAACATTGTTGCAGACGTGTTTTCCCGCAAGTATGTCTTAATCTCGACACTTAATACTAAACTACTTAGTTTTGACCATATTAAGAAATTTTATGCTGATAACCATGATTTTAATGTTGAATACCAAGTTTTTGAAAAGACCACAATTGGTAAGTACTTTAAGTATGATGGCTACTTATTTCAAGAGAGTAAATTATGTGTGCCTAATTGTTCTTTAAGAGATTTGTTAGTTAGAGAATCCTATGGAGGAGGATTGATAGGGTATTTTGGAGTTGTAAATACCTTAGCTGTTTTGCAGGAACACTTCTATTGGCCGCACATGAAATGAAATATTGAGAAACTTTGTGGTATATGTGTCACCTGTAGGCAAACCAAATTGAAAGTGCAACCCTGTGGCTTATACACCCTGTTGCCAATACTTAGTGCACCTAGGATTGACGTTTTGATAGATTTTATACTAGGGTTACCTAGGTCTAAACAAAGGAAAAACTCAATTTTTGTGGTTGTGGATAGATTTTCTAAGATGACACATTTTATTCCATGCCACAAGATAAATGATGCTTCCAATGTTGCTGACCTATTCTTTAGGGAGATTGTAAGGTTGCATTGTATGCCTATGATAATTGTTTCTGATAGGGATGTTAAATTTTTAAGTTACTTCTAGAAAACATTGTGGGCTAAGTTAAAAACTAAGTTGTTGTTTTTAGTTATTTGTCACTGTAAACTGATGGTCAAATATAAATTGTGAATAGAACTTTATCTACTCTGTAGCAGGCTATCAATAAAAAGAGCATCAAAACTTGGGAAGATTGTTTGCTTATAATCGTTTTGTTCATTCTGCTAATAAGTATCCACAGTTTGAAATTGTTTATGGTTTTAATCTTTTAACCTTATTGGGTTTAACTCCAACACTTGTTTTTGAGCATGTCAACTTAGATGACAAGGAAAAGGCTGAAATTGTTAAACAAATACATGAGATGGTTAAGTTTAACATCGAACAGAGAACAAAGAATATGCTAAACATGCCAACAAAGGGCAACATAAACTAGTCTTTGAACTCGGCGATTGACACAACTTAAAAGTAATTTTTAACTCCCAAGTATAAGAGTGTCTTGTTGTATTATAACTCCGTGAGTCCGAGGTCGATCAACAGAGAAAATATTTAATTTGTTTATTTTATTTTAACTAAAAATTGAAATTAAAACTTAAATATAAACAACTTAATTTAAATGAAACTATGAAATTGAGCTAGTTAGGGTTATGGATCCACTCTTAGAAGTAAATAAAACTTAATAAATTCTTTTTGCCTTTTTTTTTAAGATTTATTGCCCAAAAGATTAATTATATAAATTATTATTATTTTCCCTTTAATTTTATGATGGATTAAGTATTTATTGTGCCAAAATTTAATTTGTCTGCAATAAGTCAAAATACCATTTTACCATACCTTATATTAAAATATTAAGAATTTATTGTGCCAAATTCATTTGTTTGTCTACAATAAATCAAAATTTCAAAATATAAAATATGTATAAAATTAAATAGAAAATAATTTAATTTATAAAATTAAAAATAGAATTTGCTTAAATCATATTTATTTCCTAAGAGTTTCACCTTCCCCTAACTAATATTATGTAGTTAAGCATAATTAAAATAAAAAGAAGTAGTAAAATTGAATTACTTATAATTAAAAGTAATAAAAACAACTAAAATTGGAAATAAAACTAATTTTATTTATAAAAATAATGATACAAAATATTAAAAACACACCTGGAAATCAAGATTACAAGGAGATGGAGAGAATTTGAGAAGAAGAGAGTTGTAGAGAGATGATTAAAAACATAAAATGAGGCTCTATTTATAGAAAAATAAATTCATAATCCAGTGTGTTGCGGTCCATCATAAGCTTCATGCATGTGCTCCTCACAACCTTTAGATCAAGATCCAATGGCTGGTCAAACTTTGAAAGTCAACATCACACGTGGCATCGTTTGACTCGTCCGATTTGCCCAAAGAACGGTTGAGATTTGGCGGGTTAATGGGTGGATCGGGTTGACCCGAATACAAAGATTCGGATCCTACAACTTGCTTCACCAACCATTGCCACGTGGCACAATCATGGCCATTGAATCATGAACGATTGAGATTTAGTTAAAATTACCAGCTATTCCATGCATTCATATCTATTGTAAGCTCATTTCATCATCCAATCAGTGCTCGATCAACAGGAAAAGTCAACTCTTTTTACACAAGACCAATTTTTAAGCCGATCTTGACTGATCTTAAGGTTTTCGGACCTCTAGAATCCAAATTTGACCTCCGATTATCTGTTTGGAGCCTCGAATTACGTGAAATTAATATTTTACATAATAAACACAAAAATACACAAAATTAGATATATTTAAAATATAATTAATAATTCCTAGTATATTGCATAAACACAAATATAAATTATAACATAAGCACAAAATAATATTATTATCGCTTGATAATTAGACAATTTTTAATACTAATCACATCCCCCAACCAGCTTATTGCTAGCCCTCTACCAATTAAAGCGTTATATTAAATTAAGATTTATAAAATGCACATGCAAGTTAATAGTTGTTCATCTATCCTCTAAACTACCAAATAAATGAACTCTCCCAAATTTCTTTACCACATTGATGTTCACTCATTATCCAGAATATCATCAAACCTTTTTTTGCGCTCAAATAATTAACACAATACTTATGGGGCTTCATTAAAAGAAAAACAATATTTTTGTTCCAAAATTCATTAGAAATTATATCTTTAGGCAGTAGATTATTCACACATATTTTTAAAATATTACATTTCTAACCCAGATAATGAAGCTTTTAGGTGACTCCTTTGGCCTTAGGGCACTAGGTGTTGAAGCACCCCTACAGACTTAATTACTCGGGTTTCTAATAAACGAACAATATATCTATTACCCATGTAGTGAGTTTTAGGCCAATGACTCCCAGACCATTTGACCTTAGGGCACTAGGTGTTGAAACACCCCTACGGACTTAATTACTCGGGTTCTAGATATAGCAAAATTAAAAACATTTTTTTTTTGGAAATATACACTTTCTACTACCTTAGACACTATTTCTAATAAATGAAAAGAACTAAATGCTGTAAAATTTTAACTTACAACCCACTAGTATGTGTCATAGTGTGTGTGTGAAGAATGATTCAATAATACCTGTTAAATGAGTAAACAATTAAATAACTTAATAACCAAGTGGAGAGTTCAAAAATTTGAGTAATTCAAAGAAAATGGAACAAAAACAATTTACTATGAATCTCAAAATCAAAATATAATACAACAAGACTATTAGGATGCGTCTCAAAAGTCGTGACTCTTTACACGGCCATCCTACACAAAAGCAAAAATGTTTTTTTTTTTTAACAAAGAAAAGAAAAGAGAAAAGAGACAAATAAACACACATATTTAAAAACATACAACAATTATCCCCACCCCCCAACCTAATCTAAACATTGTCTTAACATTTTATAATTTTACAAATATGCAAAATAATAATAATAAAAGAGAATAATAAAAGAAGAAGAGGAGGAGATCTCACCTGAACTTGATGCAGAAGCTTAAAAGCAGATAACAACGAACAAGAAAAAGTCAATTTTAAAACATATTTTTTTTTAAACAACACTCTTAAGATTAAGAAGATGCGTTTGTAGAGGTACTACATTCTCTATATCCTGCCATCTTCGACTCAAATTTGTCCTAAGTTAGTCAACCCTAATTTAAAAAGATGCGTTTCTAGAGGTACTGCATTCTCCATATCCAGCCATCTTTGACTCAATTTTAGTGCAAAGTTAGTCTTTATAGAAATTTTTTTTTTTGTAAAAACATCACTAGGACTAAGACATTCCACAATTATCAACTATTCCCTCCCCTCAACCTAAAAAAGACATTGTCCTCAATGTTTTAAAAGGAAAGAGAAAGAGTTTAGAAGACAGTACATAAACACTGCAACAGAAAATATTTACAGACGGAGAGTTAAATCTAATTCGCACTTCTTATTACTGCTACTGTGACTGCTACCATCATCAGTCGACCAATTCAGTGCAAAAGTCTTTAGATCTGGCTCTGGTGTATAAGCTTGTAAAAGATCAAGTAACTCATTAGCAGTAGAAGCAGAGATAAAAAGTTTTTTTACAGAATATGGAACAAAATGATTCTTTATTGCATGGTTAATAAAAGTTAGCAAGCCACCATAAAAATTATTAACATTTAACAAACCAATGGATTTTTGATGAATGTTCAAGTGGGCCCAAGATACAAATGTAATCAGTGCCTCAAAAGTTGCAAGATCTCCTGGCAAGAAAATAAAAGCATCAGCATGATTCATCATTTCAGATATTCTCTCTTGCATACTTGATACCACTAATTCTTCTCCAATTGGTGGGCCAGACATGCACACCAGTGGTTTCATGGCTTTTGGGATAATGCCTAGTACTTGGCTTCCTCTAGTAAAAACAGCTTCTGAGACAAGTCTTGATAACCCTCATTCACCTCCTCCATATACAAGATGCAGTTTCCTATCTGCTATGACACGACCAAGATCTACTGCTGCCTGAACAAACTCTTTGTACTTTCCATAGTGAAACCCAGAAAGCACACAAATATTTTTGAATTGTTTACTCGAAGATGCTGCCATTGGACTAATTTTTCAAAAACAAGTTGTGAGTGTTTGAAAAACGAGCTCATATTTAAAGATCTTGGTGACATAAATAATGAGAAACAGCTGTAAATGGGTTGGCATATTTGTCAAATGACGAGTAAAGCTCGTGGCTCAATAATTCAAAACCAAACAGTAAAAAGAAAATAATGATTAGAAAAAGTAAACAGTAAAATAAAACAAATATTTATTAAATACAAAATCACACCGCTAAATGCAATAATGCAAATGATAAAATAACAGTAAAGTAAAATAACAGTGAAGTAAAAGGATATTTACTGGTAGTTGTGATTGTGGCTCACATCTTCCTCTGGTTTTACGTCAAGTAACGGCTTGAACGCCCTCTATGGGTCGAGAATTGGCTTCCCATCCAGTTTTCTTATAAACTGGCAAACATGGTCTTTTTGAGTCAGATTCCCAAGACTAAACTGTGCACTTTCTTTTTGGAATAGTATCCACAAATTATAAATCTCACGTTGCACAAATCGATGCCTCAAGAGATCGTAAGATATCATCCAACGATTCTTTACTCATGCCATCTTTAACGAATTTAATTTTATCTTCACGAGTATCAGAAACTATTCCTAAAGATTTACAATCCGGTCGTTTGCAACCAAGTCTTACACTTTAGCTCTCCTTTTCTTAGCAAACGTACTTTTACCAAAACCAGGCATGTAAGAAACAAATGGATCAGAAAACTCACCTGCTAATCGGACCTTTGCTTCAATTAACCAACGAATGTCAGAAGGAATGCCATTGATCATTAACAAATGCAGTCGTTCACAATGAGCTTTGTAAATTTTCCTGAGGGCATTTTGAGGGAGAGAGGGAAAATGCTTATGCAGTTTATGTTGTGTTTCTTCCATGTTTGATTTTGGGGTTTCAGTTATTGTGGGAAACTGAAAATACCGACTTAAGAAGTCACGGAGTACCATTATCCGCTATTTATACGGGAAAACAAATCAAAACACACCAAAATTAAATCTGCAAAATCAAATCAAACTTGAAAGCGAGCAAAAAGAAACACACAATATAAAAGGAAAATGAACTTACATTCGTCCTCTCATTGAGTTAACCTCAAGCTCCAATTGAAATTCATATATGCCACGCTCTATTTCTCTGAGTTGTATTTCTAGATCCTCAACATAGGACACAAATTCTGGTAGTTGCAGATCCCAAAGTGGATGTGATTTACAGCTTTGTATCAGGCCTCTTAAGTGAAATTTCACACGCATAAATCTTTTAAGATGTGTGAACAGGAATTTTCTCATTGAGGTGCTCATGATGTAAAATGAAAATTGATGAGAGAATGTACAACTGTCAAACAAACACGCTTGCACAAGAAAAATAATGTTAAAAAAAATATGTACAGTGCATCAATCTAGAAAAAAAAATCAAACAATGAAACGGCAAAATAATAGTAAAACACAAAAAAAAAATCAATCATTAAAGATTTAGTCAAGAACTGGTGGGTCACCCAAATTAATTTCGGTGTCCTTGTCACATGGGTGATGTTCCAGATAGGGTTTTAATCTTTGACCATTAACTTTAAATATGACACCGTTCTTTGGATTCTCAATTTCTATGACCCCATATGAATATACATTTTTTACAAGAAATGGGCCACTCCATTTTGACTTTAACTTCCCTGGAAATAAATGAAGATGAGAATTATAAAGCAACATTTTTTGACCAATCTCAAATGTTTTTCGAACAATTCTTTTATCATGAAATGCTTTTGTTCTTGCCTTAATAATTCTTAAATTTTCATATGCATCATTCCTTAATTCCTCAAGTTCATTTAATTGCAATTTTCGCACATTACCAGCATCATCTAAATTTGAATTAAAAGCTTTAATAGCCCAAAGTGATTTATGTTCAAGTTCAACAGGTAAATGACAAGGTTTACAATAAACTAACCGATAGGGTGACATTCCTAATGACGTTTTAAATGCAGTACGGTAAGCCCAAAGTGCATCATTAAGTCTAAGAGACCAATCTTTTCAGTTTGGGTTAACCGTTTTTTCCAAAATTTGTTTTATCTCCTTATTTGCTAATTCAACTTGACCATTTGTTTGAGGATGATAAGGGGTAGCAACTTTATGTGTAATTCCATATTTCTTCATTAAAGAGTCAAATGACTTATTACAAAAATGCTTACCTCCATCACTGATAATGACTTGAGGGATTCCAAATCGACTTAAAATATTTTCTCTTAAAAATTTAACCACAGTTTTACTATCATTTTGAGACATATAAGAGAAAAATAAAAAAACGGAAAAACAAACCAAATAAAAAACTTTTCCCCAGCAACGGCGCCAAAAATTTGACACAACTTAAAAGTAATTTTTAACTCCCAAGTATAAGAGTGTTTTATATTATAACCTCTATACGATCCACGTAGAAAGATTTAATTTGTTTATTTTATTTTAACTAAAAATTAAAATTAAAACTTAAATATAAACAACTTAATTTAAATGAAACTATGAAATTGAGCTAGTTAGGGTTATGGATCCACTCTTAGAAGTAAATAAAACTTAATAAATTCTTTTTGCCCTTTTTTTTAAAGATTTATTGCCCAAAAGATTAATTATATAAATTATTATTATTTTCCCTTTAATTTTATGATGTATTAAGTATTTATTGTGCCAAAATTTAATTTGTCTACAATAAGTCAAAATACCATTTTACCATATTTTATATTAAGATATTAAGAATTTATTGTGCCAAATTCATTTGTTTGTCTACAATAAATCAAAATTTCAAAATATAAAATATGTATAAAATTAAATAGAAAATAATTTAATTTATAAAATTAAAAATAGAATTGGCTTAAATCATATTTATTTCCTAAGAGTTTTACCTTCCCCTAACTAATATTATTTAGTTAAGCATAATTAAAATAAAAAGTAGTAAAATTGAATTACTTATAATTAAAAGTAATAAAAACAACTAAAATTGGAAATAAAACTAATTTTATTTATAAAAATAATTTTATTTATAAAAATAATTATACAAAATATTAAAAACACACCTGGAAATCAAGATTACAAGGAGATGGAGAGAATTTGAGAAGAAGAGAGTTGTAGAGAGATGATTAAAAACATAAAATGAGGCTCTATTTATAGAAAAATAAATTCATAATCCAAAGGTGTTATTCATCATAAGTTTACATGTGCTCCTCACAACCTTTAGATCAAGATCCAATGGCTGGTCAAACTTCAAAAGTCAACATCACACGTGGCATCGCTTGACTCGTCCGATTGCCCAAAGAACGGTTGAGATTTGGCGGGTTAATGGATCGACCAATACAAAGAATCAGATCCTACAACTTGCTTTACCAACTATTGCCACGTGGCACGATCGTGGCTATTGAATCATAATAGTTGAGACTTAGTCAAATTGCCTATC
This sequence comes from Citrus cavaleriei, assembly GCA_030448925.1. Lineage (NCBI taxonomy): Eukaryota > Viridiplantae > Streptophyta > Magnoliopsida > Sapindales > Rutaceae > Citrus > Citrus cavaleriei. The sequence goes on along the minus strand of JAUJEN010000274.1, from coordinate 779,137 downwards.
CCACGACTCATATCTATTGTAAACTCATTTAATCATCCAATTAGTGCTCGTCAATGTGAAAAGTCAACTCTTTTTACACAAGACCAATTTTAAGCCGATCTTCGACCGATCTTAAGGTTTTCCTAATCTAAATTTGACCTCCGTTTATCTGTTTGGAGCCTCGAATTACGTGAAATTAATATTTTACCTAATAAACACACAAAAATACATAAAATTATATATATTTAAAACATAATTAATAATTCCTAATATATTGCATAAACACAAATATAAATTATAACATAAGCACAAAATAATATTATTATCGCTTGATAATTAGACAATTTTTAATACTAATCAGCGACTGGGTATGGTTACACATGCACAAGGAATGATTTCCGGAACAAAGGAAATCTAAATTATTACCACAAAAGGATGGTCCATTCCAAGCCTTGGAATGGATTAATGACAATGTATACAAGCTAGATTTGCCTAGTGAGTACAATGTTAGTGCTACTTTTAATATTTCTGATTTGAGTCATTTTGATGCAACTGATGATTTGAGGACATATCCTCTTTAAGAGGAGGGGAATGATGAAATTGAGGACAAAACTATCACAAACATGTAGGATGAGGCATAATTCTCACTTACATCAAAACTATCACTTCTGTGAAATTAGGAAGTTGGCTTGCACATTATGGCAGGAAAATATATTACTTTCCTTTTCGGATACTTTCTCGTTTGGAGAATACACTACTTTCCTTTTTAGATACTTTCCTGTTTCTTGAGGAGACTAGTGGTAAACAAATCAGTTATTTATCTTTTAATTGCCTTGTTTCCATTTTAATTGATGTAAGACATTTAAGCCAATTAGGATTTTGGTTTGATTTAAATTATGGTTTGATTTAGATTCTTCCTATTTGGTTTAGATTAGGATTCTAATTTGATTTAGATTTTTTTCTTATTTGCTTTAGATTAGATTTTGGTTTGATTTTATTTTATGATTTATTTCTGAAAATTCTTGTAACTAACCCTATATAATGTACTCGCATCCAAAAACAAGAACATATCAATTTTGATGCAATTGGTGAAAGTGTTAATTTCTTTAGGTCTTAAATAAACTCTTTGAGCTTATCGATTCTCGTATGCTCAAACTCTTAACTTATCAATCTGATCATCAATAATTGATGGTGTCCTCACATACCAAGGTTTGTGTATTCATTGAGCATCGAGTCATGTTCCATTCAATTTCAGGTTTAGAAGCGATCTTGGAGACTAAATTGATTAAGGTCATATAAGTCCTTGGTATGGTTCGTGTCAGTTAATTCTCGGCATTTAGTAGAACGAACGACTCTTATACGGTATTCTTTGGAATCAACGTGAATTTAGTTCGCTCTTTTACTCGATTTTCTCTAGAATCAAAGGAATATTAGAACACTAAATTTTCGTTGCATATATGAAGTATGATACTAGAGTAGTTGCCCAAGAATGCCAGAGAGCAGTCAGACTTGACACCAAAATGGAAAACAGTTGAGAAAAACGAATTTCCAAATGATGGAGCTAATAAATATCAAGTCAAAATAGTACATCCATCTTGAGAAAAGAATCAGAATAACACTTCATTGCTATGATAACAAACAACACAATCGCAGTGAACTATTTTCCTAGTGGGACATCCATAGTGAAGCAGGAACCACCAATGCAAGGGCCCGGAGTTGTCGAAAGAAGGAAGTTTGACGATTTCAGTCTTGTCCTTATCAACGGGCCAATCTTCCAAATCTAACAAGTAAACAAAGACTCAGTGTTGTTCCAGACACTAAAGCTGATCAAAATGGCTATAGAGAGGCGTTATTAGAACAAGCATTATATGTTATACAATGATAAGGCATATTAGTAATGAATTTCATTCGTTGAAAATTTAAATTGAGGATATTCCTCGACATGGCCATCTTCATAATATCAATTGAAGCTGAATCCAAAGCTTACATCACCAAATCCTTCGGATGTAGAGGATAGAAACTCCAATCTAGAAGATAATGTAACCAACACTAGCAAAGACTATGATTAAGAAGATTACTCCTTCAAATAAGAATTTGAATGAGATCAATTCAAAAAATAATCTGTCCTAACCTCCATGTATAAATAACACGATTCATGGGTCCATCAAAGATTATCTCGAGAATCCAAAAACGCAGAATTGATGAAAGTATATAGAAAACAAATGCAATTAACCATAAATGAACTCTATTCAGCGGTGATTCACGGCTAATCAGTAATAGAAAAGTGAGAACAGTAGAGGAGCTAATATGTGGGAGCCAAAAAAGTACAAAATTGTAATATATTAGAAGCGTAAGCCCCCTCATTATGTAAATCTACGAAGATTTAGCTCCGATAATTTCTTCAGGAAAGATCTCGAAGGCATTCATTTGGCCACATCAACTTGCTTGTCATTAGCCTTTCAATTGCATATATTTATGTCAGGTGCATCCCAGTTAATGGCGGAAGCAGTGTTGAGATTTTATACTAGGAAGCATTTAAGAATATGAAGTTAAACAAAAAAGACTTTTGCAAATGTTATGCGCCCTTGGTTGCATTTGAAGGAATCCAGTTAATTGCTAAAGGCATAATCAGTTAGAGTGGGTGATAAAACTGTGAACATTGATTTCTTGGTTATGGATACCCCATCAGCTTACAAAGCTGATGGGGTAGTATTGGATTCACTACATGGAAGCAGTCCCTTCAATTTGGCACTAAATAATTAGATTTTTCCGAGTAATCAGAAAGGGGAAAATTTAAATATGGGGGGATCAGATGGTGGCTAAAGAATATTATTCAATTGCCATCAAGAATTAAAAGATAAGAAGGGAAAATCTATGGAAAATAACGCCAAGGGAGGCAATGAGAGCAAGGGGACAAAGAAGATGATTTTAGCAGAGTGAATTTTCCGAAAGGAAAATTTACCTCCACCTCAATTTGAGGTGGAGGAATAATGCAGAGTAGTAACTATCAGATGAGTGACCAAAGGGCATGCCTCTGGAAGAATTACACTATGAGGCTTTAACTACCAAGAAATTAAAAGAATATGCTTTAGATCATTTGGCACCCAAAAAATAGTACATTTAAGAACAAAACTTATAAAGACGGAGCATTGGAATTACTAGCATTACTCTGCGAGAATTAAGATGTATGTTCATGGTCTCACAAAGATACACCCAAAGTACCACTAGATATAACTTGTCGCAAGTTGCAGATTAATGAGGATGTCAAGCCAGTTCAATAGAAGTAACGATGGTTTGCTTTGGAAAGATCATTAGTGACGAAGTTGATAGATTGCTTGAAATATGGTTTATTATAGAAGTTCACTACTTGTAATGGATTTCAAATGCAATCATTTTATAAAAGAAGAATGGGAAATGGAGAGTGTATGTTGGTTACACTTAGGGATGGCAAAATCCGTCCGGTTTAGCCTTTCCGATCCGACCGATACCATTTTCCCGACCCGGATTTTAACCCGGATTATTTCACCCGGGTCCGGGTCCGGGTTCAACCCGGAAAAATTCGGGTTTCCGGATTCCGGGTTTTGAACCCGCATCAATAAATCAATATCAATTTTTAAAATTCTAAAAATAAGAAATTAATACATTTCCAAGCAATAACATATGTAATTAATCAATAAAATTAATTAAAAAAATAATATTAAAATTAGATATCCGGTCCCGGGTCCGGCAAAAAATTAATTCCCATTAATTTTTACTTCAACCCGGATTATCCGGGTCCGGGTTATTTTGCCATCCCTAGTTACACTTAACTCAATAGATCTTGCCCCAAAGACACACAACCATTGCCTAAGATTAACCAAATAATAAATGCCGCAACCGGGTACAAGCATTATCTCTTCTTAATGGTACAATGGTTATAATCATATAATGATGACTTTAGATGATCATGATAAAACAAGCTTTTATACTATTAGGGGATTATTCTCACATAAAGTGATGCCCTTTGGGCTCAAGAATGCGGGTGCAACTTTTCTATGGTTGGTTAACAAAATCTTTAAGAAACTAACTGGAGATATCGTAGAGGTATATATAGATGATACAGTGATTAAAAACAAAAAGAAAGTAAACCATTTATATCACTTACAAATAATTTTTACAATTATCCAAGATAACAAGATGTAGTTTAATTCCACAAAGTGCACTTTTAGGGTATCATTTGGAAGCTTCTTGAGGCACATTATTAGTCATCGAGGGATTGAAGCTAACCCAACATAAGTAAAGATATTACACAATATGATTGAACTACAGAAAAGAAATTCAAATATTGATTGCGCGAGTAGTAGTTTTGAGTAGATTTATCTATCTATCGCAAGCCGTTTTTCCAAGCAATATAGATCCAAAAAGTAGAAAGTTTGGACTTGGAACAATCCCAAGCATTGTAACAGTAGAAAAAGTATCTTACAATTCCACAAGTCTTGATAGCAATAAGAACATATAATCTTATTCACAAACAAGACTCGCTTGAGAAACGATACACAATCAGAGAAAATTCGTTTGCTCCCTATCTGTGCTATAACAAAACTCGGACATTATTTTAATAGCCAAAAGTGTAAGTATATTTCCTTATAGAGTATGAAACCCTGGTCATAGACCATGCTTTAACTCATTTTAATGATGAATGGAAGCTTCATGTAGACGAGTCATCAAATTAGAATGGGCCTGGAATATGTATCCATATGAAAAGCCTTGAAGGCTTGATAATTGAAGACTCAATCTGGCTGGATTCCCAGCCTCATATGAAGCATTGATCGTGGGTTTATAACTTAGAAAAGGACTTCACATTCGAAAGTTGTATGTTTGTAGTGATTCAAATTTAGTTGTATCTTAATGGTTCAATGAACTTGTATTGAACAATGTTTCTCTTTAGAGTTACCCATAAAGAAACAACTAAGCTGAAATAAACAAGAGGCTAATCTTCTCAAATTTAAAGAAGAAGTTGAAAGATAGAAATGGAAATTTCTTCAAGAATTGCCCAATATACTATGGGCACTCCGAAATAAAAAATAAAGAGCTATTAAAAGTTTCCTATATGCATTGGTTTATGATACAGACGCCATATTACCAACAGAGAACTTACTATTAACTCTTTTTTCTAAACTTGCTCAATTCAATCTTAATTCAACTATCTTATAAGTAAATATAGATACTATCGATGAGCGCAGAGATATAGTGGCAATTCACATGGCAACCATCAAGAAATTCGAGAGAGCAACAAGAATCTCCAACCAATAACTTTTCAAGAGGGAGATCTAGCCCTTAGATAGGCTATGGATGTTAGTAAAGAATTAAATGTTGCTAACACTTAGGAAGGGCTATATCGAATTGACAAAGTATTAGCAAAAGGGATTGCAGATTGCTCACACTTAAGAGAAACTACAAATTGAGCTAACAAATTAGCTCTTTATACAATTCTGGTCATATGAAACAATAAACTTTAACTATCTTTACTTGCCACTTTGCTATACTTTTCTTTTTAAACTTTAACCGAAAAGTTATTTGCATTAATCGGACTAACTTTTTAAGCTAGTTCACAAACAGTAAAAAGACTTGTACATTAGCCCATTAACATTTTTTCACCTTATGAATTGAGCAAGTTGGCCCATTCATGTTCGCCTTAAAAACCTTCAAATAAAAATTCACTCCGAATTCAATTTTAGATTAGCAAGACACCGATAGATTCATATTTGAGCTAAAACTTATGTTGAAAGCACCTTAGTAAGACATCGTGATCTACATATATGAATCTTGCAAACACTCATAGCTCCTTTTGCAACTTTATCTCTAGTGAACTGTAGCTTCCCTGCCTATATGCTTAGTCCTCTCATGATCAACTTAATTCTTAATAAATTGTATAGCACTTTAACCTGTCACAAAAAATTGAAATGCTTTCTTACTCAACCAAAGTTCATCGAGAACTCATGGGCTTATATACTTCTTTAATCGCTTATAGCCAATAAATTCAACTTTAGTTGAAAATAATGCCACCATTGGCCGTGACAATATGTAGATTGTGAACTTCTCACACAATTGTTCAACATAAATATGTAGATCAAGGATGGAATTTTTTGCCAAAATTTAGTAAATAGAGTTTATATAACCTATAGTTTTATTTAAACCATTATTTGGCTTCCTATATAACAAACTATGAGTGAAAGTATCCACGAGATACCTCATTATCCATTTGACAAGACTTCAATGAATCTTGTTTGGACAACTTAGATATCTCATGATAGACTAACTTGATAGGGTTATAATAAGGCCTAATGCACACCATTGTATACATAAGGCCTCTTTTTATCATTGATATGATATCTCATCCATCTAAAACTTTATTTGACAATCTCAAATGACAATAACAACCCGAATAAAGAACTAAAGAAGTTAGAATTTGTTTGTTGTCATCCTTATCAAACCTTTCTAAAACCTTCTTGATATATTTTTCGACTCAAGAATGAAGTATCCATAGCTCTATCCCTTGAGATTTCCATGCTAATAATCTTTTTATTGTCAAGATCTTTATTTTGAATTTTCCATAAAGTAAATTCTTTAACTTAGTATTCTTTAACTTGTATCCTATATTTGTGTTTACTGATAAGCATATCATCTACATACAAATGCAAATATACAACTCCACCTTTATCCCCTAATCGTAATAGTATCGTATTATATTTGCTTTGTGGTAAACTATTTGTGACCATAACATCATCAAATCTTATATACCATTGCCTTTGAGATTGTTTGAGAGTATGCTATCTTTCTTTCACTTGTGCCTAAAACCTTCATGCCAACCATCAATATATGTTCTTCAAGCTTACCATGAAAGAAGATAATTTTAACATCCATTTGCTCAAGCTTCGAGTCAAGTAACGCCACCATAGCTAAAAGGATTCTAATAGTGCTATGCTTGACAATAGGGGAGAAAATTTCATTGAAATCCACACCCTCTTTCTATGTAAACCCTCCGCCACAAGCTGCCTTCCGCTTTTAAAGGTTTAAAGGATTCCATCCTTCTTCCTAAAGATCCATTTACAACTAACCATCTTCTTATTAACTAGATTTGGTACATGAGTCAAGTATAGTTTCTTTACAAGGAATCTATGCCTTTTTTCATGGCTTCTAGCCATTCTCATAATTTTTAATTTCAATTGCTTCAAAGTAACTACCAGATTTTTTAATTACTATATCATCAAGACTTATCATGAATAAGCAATTAAATCAGCATGATTATACTCGACACGTGTTTTAGTTTACCTTCAACTCCTTCTAGCTAATTAATGTCTTGTTAGCTTATTGTATATTGAATGCCTTAGTTTCTTCAAATTCATTATATAATCCATTTTCGATTAGATGTTTCCTTTCATGATCTCTTTCATTAGAAAACTCTACTTTAAGCTTTCATGTTACCGGTTTATCCATGTTATTATCAAAGAAATGCATGTCACTTGTTACCTTTTCCTTGATTAATGTTTTATTAAATGTCATATCCCTACTAATAGCACTTCTACGTTGTTTACAGATCTTGCATCTTAACTCTATCAAGATAACTAACAAAGACCTCTTTCAAGGCTATAATATCAAGTTTGCCTTGATTTATGTGGAGGATATGCAAGGCACCCAAAATTATAAGATTCTTATACTTGTTTCTTCCCCATATATCTCTTAGTGTTTTGAAACCCATAGCAGGGACTTCGTTAATCCAGATAACAAGTTGTATTTACAACTTCTACCTAAAACTTCTTAAAATCTTAAATTAACTAGCATGCATCTAGTTTATCCACAAGTGTCCTATTCACCATCTCAACTAAACCATTTTGCTAAGGGTTAATTTGGCTATCTTAGCCTCTTTACTGGGGCTTTTTATGTAATTTTTAAACTCCCAACTATAGAACTCTAAAACATTATTTGTTCTTAGGCACTTAACCTTGAAGCCAAATTGAGTCTCTACCAAAATTTTCCATACTTTAAAACTTCTCTAAAGCTTGGTCTTTAGTTTTGAGTATTTATATCTATACCTTCATTAAGTTGTCATTTATCAAAGACAAGAAATACCTCACGTTAGCCTTAAAGTGGCCACATATTGTAATTTTAATGATATAACAAACATGTGTCTTAAGATATGATAAATATTGTATTTCACATTTCATTAGTTCTTGAAGGATAATATTTACGCGTTTAATGACGTGGAAATCAAGCTTCAAGACACTCAACTGGACAACGCTTGATCAAGAATAAAGTTTAGCTCAACGAGTTATTTTTACAAATTCTTGTAAAAAAGGATTTAATATATGCATGGTTTAGCATTTGAGAAGCTCAAGATTTTGTTTAATAAATTATTTTTTTTCATAAACCAAACAGATTTTATATTTATAAAGTATTTTGTGGATTTGAGTGTTTTCAAACTTTGGATTAAATTGAAAAAGTTGAAAACTTTGAAATCAATAAGCATTATTTTAAATTTCTAAAAAAAAACCTCTTTAAAAATATTATAAAGTTTTGAGCACAATATAATTTCTAAAGTTTTGGAATAACTTGAGTATTATTTAGAAATTTTGAAATCGGATCTATTAAAGTTATACGATCGTCATAGTCAAATTATAGAAAGTTTTGAAAAAATATAATTTTAGAAAATAAATCAGCATCAAGCAGTAGCAAAATTCATATTAAATGGTAATTTTAATCAGATTTGGTGAGCCTAATTAAAGGCTAGCCGATTTCACCTTTCGGTTTTTGTCCAAATTCACTAATTTTGTGTCAAAAGTATATAAATTCATATCCAATTCAATTTTAAGAACTTTTGTGCAACAAGAGCATACATCATATTTTGAGCTTCGTCATGCAAATCATCATATATTAAATCTCCATTGCGCTATCATTTGTATATCCACTTTAAAAGAGAATTGTTTGTTGTAATTTTCATTTCTTTATCAAATTTGTAAGAATTTGAGTGTGAGAAACACTTGGGGTTAAGAGATCGAGGATAACTGTTGTAGCGTCTATCGACATATCAAGTCAATTGTAAGAACTTGAAGCCAGGCTTGGATAGTGATTAAAGTTTCTGGCTTTTGCGTGGGGGTGACGTTGCTAACCACATAAAAATATTTCGTTTGCTCTCTCCCTTACTCTTTTTTTTTTTTTTTCGCATTGTTGAATTTATTGTTTTGATTTTATTAAGGCATTAGATTAAATTGTTGTGTGGTTTGCTTATTAATTTTTAAAACCCACCCCCTCGTTATAACTAGTATTTCACCTACCACTACATGTAGAGATAGAACATGTTCAGCCCTTAAAGATCAACTGTAATCTAAGACTTGCTTACTTTGCCAAAAATGCAATTTATAAATTTAAACCTATATGTCGCTCTTTTATAAATTGACCTACTTGCTTAAAAATGCAGCTTACATAAATCAAGCTCATGAATCTTATCTTTTGAAGAGCACTTACTTACTTAGCTCTTACATCCCGCTGAAACCTCATTATGAAGTCAAAATGTTATAACTTGTTCTCTATATCATAAATAACATGCATTATGACACGACATTGACTTAACTTCTAGTACATATACTATTCTCTTTAAGACCTTTCATTATCCTCGATGACCATTTTAGACTTGAAGAAGTATCTCGTCATACATACCTAAAGAGATCTCTTTAGCCTAGTGCATGCCTAAGATCATGTAGAATTTTATAGTCCTATCAAATATTTTGATTTTCATGGATCTTATATTAGTAATCTTACACATATTGTTATTCCATATCAAGACTATACCAATAGCCACTAATTCATACTTATAAAAAAGACTTCTATGAGGACACAAATGAAAATAGTAACCTGAGTCAAGAATGCACTAACAATTTGTTTCGATGTTTGAAGACACCAACAAATCAAGATGATATCTATCTTCAAATGAATCATGAGGCTAGTGTTACATTCTGCTCTTTCTTGGCTTTTTCTTTTCTTTCTTTTCTATGCAATTCTAATGTAAGGACCATTCTTCTAGTTATAATACTTTTTTTTTTTATATATTTAGTATTTTGTTGGTTCTTTCCTTGACCTTTTCTTGATTTTATTCTTTTACTCATTTCTCTTTTCCATCTAGCAGTCTTTCACTATTACTCACTTCGCCCATTATTGTTTTGAATCTCTTTTGAATCAGTGAGGCTTTAACATCGTCCAAAGTCAAAGTTGTTCTACCATACAACATAGTATCAACAAAGCCTTCATAAGACTTTGGTAGTGAACTCAACATGAAGAAAGCTTTATCTTTATCATTAATTTCCACATTTTCAACTCTTTCAAGATCAATAATGATCTTGTTGAAGGTGTCAATGTGTTCTTTAACTGAGGTTCCTTCCTTTATCTAAAGGTGTAAAGCTTTTTCTTCAAGGATAGCCTATAAGCGACATCTTCGCTACATGAAGCTTCAACCTTATTCGAGATCCGTAATACTATCTTCTCATCTAAATATCTTTTAGAATGTGCAAAGCCTTTTCTTCAAGAACAATCGCTATGAGCCAAAGACTTTTCATACACAAAGCTTATTCAAATCTTTAATGATGTCTTTCATCTAAGATCGTTATAGTTCACTTTAGACTTAATATCAAAGTGTGAGGTTTATTGATGATTTATTTTCTATTTCATCACACATTAAACTTGATGCTCCCTCAAAATCTTCTTAATTAAAGTTGCTTCAAGAATTTGTTGAACCAATAAAGCTCTTATTTTATCTTCCAAATAGAGAAGTTACCACCAAGTGAACTTGTTAATCTTTGAACGCGTTAAAGGAATTACTCCAAGCCTCGATACCACTACATGGTTTCAAGATTATTACAACTAAGAAACCGTAAGCTTAATAAAGATAAGGATGTAACTAGAATTTAGAACAAAAAACAATGCACATATTATAGAAGAAAAGTCAGCCCATTTTTTTAAGGAAAATATCCACCGTCATCGTTTTCCAACTTTTCAAAATACATAATTTTTTTGTTTATTTTGGAATCCACCAAGTTACATTTTTTCACTTTTCCACTTCGCTGGAGATTGTTAAAAACTAACGGAATATTGTTTAAATGACTTTTTACCTCGAATCGTAAAGATAAATTATCCAAACCACATTTTTTCTTATTTTTTAAAATACACAATTTAAATTTTTTTTTTCGGTGAGCTCTATTTGAGTTATATTGTTTGCACCTATCCACCACCTGTTTGCTTTTGTGAAATGATAATTTATCGGAAGAGCCCTTCAATACAATGTCTACGAAAGTTGCTAAAACCACTTTTAAGATCAAATTTGAAGATCTGTGAGGTGTTTTTGAAATGACTTTTCTTCTGGTGATTCCGGATCATTTAGGGAATTTGGATTATTGTAGGATTGTACTGTCTCCAAGGATCATTAATGCATTTGTGGTTGGTATGGGAGATCTAAGAGTGAACCAATGAAAAAAATGTTAAGCTTTTAAAGTGGAGCTCTGCAAAAAAAAAAAAATTGTATTTTTTAAAAGTTGGAAAAAAGTGGTCAATAATTTTTCTTTTTTTTTAATCAAAAAACACAAGATGTATGGTAGTGTCATTAGGTGCACCAAATTTAAAACGCTATAAATAATTAAAAGACAGTAAAAATGATCCCACAGAGACTATGTTAGTTATATTTATTCAACTCTAAAAGCAAGATTTAAAATGAAATAATAATAGAAATAATTAATATAAATTAATCTAACTAAAAGAAAAATGCCAATTATAAATAAAAAGGGGGTTTTGAATTTTTAATCAAATAGCAAGAAATAAAGAAATTAAACTATGAAAACAAAAATTTAATCAAAACTCTAATTAAAGGAAAAAGAAATAATGATGAAAAACTTTTGTTAAAGGTGTTGATCATTCGCCACCACTCAAACATATAATATATCAATTCTATCATTAAATGTTTATTTGAACTATCAACGTATTGAGCATGATAAAACATACCTTAATCTTTCGTGTGGTTGTTTAGCAAAAGTTTCTTCACCTAATCTCTAACCATTAAATAATTTAAAACAAGCTCTTTAAACTTAAGATAATGGAAGGTAAGTAGAAAGATATTGAATTGATACAGGCAATAAACACAATGACGTGTTCTTTTCGATTATTTAACCTAGGTTATATTCTCCAATTGAAATCACCCATTCCAACTACTACTTCTTGATTCGGATATCAAGATAATTACGGATCAAGAATTTAAATCTGTCAAGAATTTATTCAAGTCCTATCTAATTGGCCACTTTCAAACAAGACGAGAATAAAATTATAAACTATTAATTATAGAAGAATATAAACAATCTCGATTAAATAAATTGAATGATAAATTGTTGATTAATCATATGACATGTTTGGAGTTTTGAATTCACCCTCAACCAAATGAAAATCTAGCCTAACAACATAATTAAATTGGAATAGAGAATTGATAAAACAATCATGGATTAATTCAAGCCGGGCCGTACCTTTTCTTGATTTTTCGGTTCTTTGATTTTTTTCTTCTCCTTTCTGTTGAAAATTGTTTTATATGTGTGGTACCAAAACATCCCCTTTGTGTTGCTTAAAAGCGTTTGATCCTTTTTTATAATGCTTCTTGATTGTGGCTTTTAAATCCTTGCATGGAAAGAATTAAATCAAAGCCAAACTTAGTCCATGCCATACGCATTGCCATTTTAAAGCCATGCAAATATTTGCTTTTAATTGCCATGCACATGCCGCTTATTTCGCCAATTTCCTTTTCTTCAATTTGCTTTCCATAATTTAATCCACGCATTACAATCTTTTAAATTGGTCAATAAATCCATGCATTAAACAAGTTTCCATTTTATGCATCTTTGGTTCCCAAAGTCTTTATTAATCTCGCAGCATAAATCCTATATGCTCTTCCAAATGTGCATCAATTAATTAATTGGCTTCAAAAAATCTTAAAGTTATTTCTTTCCTAATTCCCTCAAGTGATTTCTTGCTTAAATCTTTGGTTAATTTCTTTAATCCTGAATATACCAAATAACAAAAAAAAAAAATTAATATAATAAAAATATAATTTACTAAATTAAAATTAAGCCCAAAATAACTAGAAATATTTAAACCAAACAATAAGAGATGGAGAAATTAATAGCGAAAATATGAAAAATATGCATAACATGATCGCGGTCTATCACAGATCAATGGTTAAAAGAAATTGTAATGCTAACTTAGAAATCGGGGAATACGAAATTATTAAAAAAGGAAAGAGTATATACTCTATCATCGAGCTAATAAATTAGTTCTTCATATAGTTGATAGTTACGGTTTGCTTTGAAAATAACAAACTTTAACTTTCTTGAATTGCCATGTCACCACTCTTTTTTTAAATCCCTTTAACTAGGTGCTATTTGTTACTGTGGCCCAAATTTTTAGCTAGTTTGTAAATAAGTTTCCAAAGATTTGCATATTAGACCACCCAACATTTCGTCGCCGACATGCGGCGTGAGTTTTTCCATCACGACTTACAGTAGCTTTTAAATAAAAGAAACACTCCATCCAAATAGCTTGTCATCATTTGGGTTAGACAAATTAGATGTTATCGAGCGGTTTGCCCCCTCAAGTATAGCATCATTTATTCTATCTTTAAAATTTACTTGAGTCCTTAATAGATTATGATGCAATCATTAACTAGATTAGTAATTGATTATATTTGTATAATGGAAACTACGACAATTAATGTTTATATTATTTGCATAAAAATAACTTACATCTAAAACAATTGATGCATTACAAAAATTTATCTAAGTGAACATCAAAGAGGCAAATTATAAAAAATTAAGTAAATAACACTTAGAAGGAAATTTTATTATTCTCAAATCAGTGCGATAGATATGCAATTTCTTTTTACTTATTTTATTGCTCTTTAATTGTCTTTATCCTCGTAATTGACATTGTCTCAATCTCCTACCTTTTCAATCTTCCTCTACAGTCTCCAATATCATCAGTTAAATTGACTAGGATCCAAATCCTCAACCCCCTGGATTTATCATTGAAGATTAATTGATGGAATACTGATTCTTAGATGCCATATGACTAGCCTTTCTTAAGCCGGTTCTTCCTTTATCTAGCGAGAATCTTGCCTTTACAATATCTTCTAACATGCCGACCTTCCGATAATAATGGCGGCACTATGTGTTTGGAGAAATCGTCATTTGAGACAGGGCATGGTGGCGGTATCTGAGGCGGGAGATACATGGCATGCCGGTGTTCAAGAAAAAGCGCTCGTGCTCGTCCACAAACACGCCATCCGCGTAGGTAATTTCAGAAGAGGCATAAGATCATTCCATTTAAGTGAGAGACCCGTCGGCGGCGGTTAACATGCTCTCCAAAGAATTTACAAACACGAGCGCGCTTTTCCCGTAACTGCATAACCACGTGGTCGACGAATAAGCGTTTTTCCCATAACGTATAAACGCAAATGAGTCCCATTACACGCGAAATCTCAGACGGAATCCGGCATTTTAACGCTTGCACCCGCAGTGGCGTAATGAATCTACCTTCATTGTGTACGCAAAGAAATAGAGTCCCATACCGTCAGCAAAAAGCGAAATAGATTGAGAAGCCTATAAAAAGGTAGCGACGAAGGTGAAAAGGTTGGCATTTTTCGGGATTAGAAGAAATTGAAAAAGAAGAGAAACCATAAAAAAAGCCAGATCAGGTGTTTTCCTCAACTTCATCCGCTCGCTATTTATATTTCGGAAACTTGGCCGGAGGGTTTAGCAGGAAAACAACGGCGCCATCGACGTGTGCTAGGAACTCTCCGGGAATAACTGGCTTAGGAGACCCTCACTGTCGTGACAAAGTTGATCGAAAGAAAGAGATCCAGGTAAATGAAACGAGAATCGAATCTACATCAACATTTACGTCATGAGGACAGCAGCAAAAAGCTTTGAGTGTAAGCAGAAGCAAGGGTGAAGCAAGTGAAAAGCAATGAGACGGGAGGAAGCATATGGGGGTGATATGAAACGAGTCGGCTGGGGAGATCGGTACAAGCACGGGAAAAGTCATGTTCGGACCGGATGGAACGGATGGAAAGCAGATGGAGACCTTGACAACCACGCATGAGCTGAGCGAACGGGCGGGTAACCAGAGGGAAGGGTGAGAAGGCTGAGAGTGGCACAGTCCGATAGGTGCGGAGAAGTCAAACCACAAGGGGAGATTTGGTGGTGAGAGTAATGCTTAGCGGTGAATTTACAGAGAAGAGAGCATTCCGGCAAAGACGCAGACTTTGGCGAGGGCGACGGGTGGTGAATCAGAGGAAGAAGCCGAGTTGAACAACACTTGCATGATGTAGAAAAGAGCGGGATCAAGTTGCAGACGGACCCGTGCAGGCACCCTGGAGGAGGAAGTGCAGAGTGAAGCGAGATAATTGGAACGATCAAGGATGAACGAGCTCACCTTTGGAGGATATCTTTGGATGGAGAATCCCGAGAGATCGTGAGGCGATTATTGAGAGATTTACTCACCGGGACCTGAATGCTGGAAGAACGGTCCATTTGTGCAGAAGCGCCCAACGACATAAGCGGGTACAAAGTTATCCCGATCGAAAGGTGCGGTGTTCCCTACTTATCCGCGAGGGACGTGCACGAGAATAGTGCACTTCCTCGAAGTGCATTAAAGCCCTTGAAAGATGTGCCGAATTCATGAGGCGATTGAAAATGGCACCCTAAGAGGAAGATGACATGATGGAGTGAAAAGCATGGAAGCGAAACCGCTTGAATTCATCAAGAGGTTTCAGGCGTCTCGACTTGGGAGCCTTCCACCCTCGAGGCGTTGGGATTCAAAGAAGGGGTGAAGATAGGAAAGGCGTACCAATTTGAGAAGCCCGGTATTATTCAAATGACGCGTATCGATCAGAGCAAAGAGACATCGAGATCGAAGGAGAAAGGCTTGGATCAGCTGGGCCAGTTAGAAGGGTTGGGAAAAGAAGAAAGCATTAAGGGGAATGTAATGGAGGAGGGACCACGGGCCTCAGAGTGGAGCGGAGGTCAGATGCTTCTGACCTCATCCAGAGGCCAGCGTGGAACAAGAAGAGGCGCAACCTCCTCGTTCCCCAGCTAGGGAGCCTTCGAGAATGCATGATTGGCATCTGGTGTCTTATCAACATTCCACAGTGGCCGGAACGGCGGGCGATACTTGCCACTAACTCAGCGGAGCGAAACGAGAAAAAAGCGGTGACCGAGCGAACAGCGGGCTGCGTACTCGAAGATGTCCCTGAATGAAGTGTACGAGGCCATAAAGGATCGAGGGTCTAATTTCTGCAAGCAATAACAAAGCGCATGACGGGAGGGATAGAGGGGGCGTTATTGTAAGTTCCACGACACCCATGGCCATACCACAAAGCAGAGTGTAGAGATCTCGAGCCGTGTCGAAGATTTGGTGAAATCGGTACACGGGCGAGTTTATGGACGGGGACTTTCCCAGATGACAGCCTGGCAGGTGAGGAGCGAGAATGATAGAAACTTAGTCGGCGAGTGAAGGGTGATATTTGAGGGCCCCAACATTGGCTAGGAGATTCAGATCGAGGAAAAATTATATGCATACGGATAAGAAATTACTCTTCAACACCAAGCCCAACGAGGTCGGTAAGTACCAATCTGTGGCGGATGAGGATGAGGAAGGATTCTATACCCCGCGAGGATGCTTTAGTCATCAAGGCCACTGGCAGCAAGAAGTTTGGCCAGGATCTTGATCGTCTGCGGAGCTTTCGATTGATGTGTTATTTAAAGTCAACCACGGAAGAGATGGGAAATAACCGGAAGTTGGAATACCAATACCTCCTCATGGGGTTCGGAGGAGGGCTGGTCCTGTATGCTTAGATCAACAGATTTATAAATGTGAAACTCAAGTATGGCGGATGTACGTGGATCGGTCGTGGGGGAGCGGGAGTTAGGGCGAGGATTGTCTTGGAAGGTCTAAGAGGAGGAGATCTCTTATCTTTGTAAAGTTGGAATTTGCGTGCCACGAATAACCAGCGAGTATGGCCTTGATAGTTAGAATTCTGCGGAATTGGCTAAAGGTAGTGAAGCGACGAGTTAGATCGAAGCGATTCACCGGTCAAATCATCGGTGAAAGATTCAACCTAGAGAGAGAAGATGGAAGACTCAAGATAGACGAAGGTCGACGGTGATGATGAAGTTCTGCGGTGGAGGGTGATAAATCCCGAGGCGAGTAATAGTCGAGCAAACATTTGGCTAGGATGGCGTGATGACCCAAAATGCTGCAAAAGTCGGTCCTCCCGGAGGTGAAGTCCAATGTCGACCGAGGAAGTGTTGCGGATAGAACAAAAATGTTAGAGTGGAGGGACCTTAGTTCGTATTCCAGAGGCAAGGGTGTTACCAGATAAGGCTGTGACTCGCGAATTGAGCGAGCCTCGAGATACGCATGATTGATGGGTACGTATCGTGAGGATATATTACCTTTCCCGGTGTTTTGGATGAGACACGGACTACGTGCGAGAGAAGTATATATGAAGGAATTTCGGGAAATCATTACGGCGGGAGGTCCCGGCCCACAAGTTCTAAGCGGAGGATATTTACGGATAATGCACGTATCTTGTGCAAACCGCCGAGTTTTGCAAATTTCTAACGACCACGAGCTCCTCAGCACTCCCCTTGGCCATTTGCTCAAGAATCGATCGTCGACGTTAGAAAGACACGAGCGAGCAACAACATATGCAATTCTTATAGATTACTTCCGAAGTGGATAGAGTGTAAAGCCACTTAGCAAGATCACCGAGAAGAAACAACAGATCTGGTGGAGAAACCGGTCAGGATCCCTTATGCCTTTGGTAACGGATAATGGCCGATTCGATAATCCAGGGTTTTCTGAACACCGGATAGAAAGTATTGCCTCATTCGCTCACTTTCAATCAATGGACAAGTAGCCAACCCGACAAAACCATGTTGTGAGAGCTTTTTGAAAACCGAGCTTAGCCGTAAAAAGGCGTGGGTCGGCAATGCAGGTGTACTATGGGCAATCAGAACAACTGCAACCGAGACAATTACCGTTGCTTTGGCTTTTAAGGACCAAATTTGAGATAGGAACAACCACGCCGGACAAATCATTTTTAAGCGGGGAGACGCAGCGATGTGTTTGAATCTTGATCCGCTAATCAGGAAAAGGAGGGAACAGCGGCTAGCGTCAGTCATTTTACCAACGTAGGTCGCTTTAGTATATAACCAAGCGGAGAGAAGAGTGAACCTCAATTCGGTGGGAGGCGGTAATTTGAGAAGAGTGAATCGAGCACCAAAGATCCGACTTCGAGAGTCTTGGGACCAATTGGGAAGGCGCCATAGAGTCAAGGATAGTGGAACGGCAGCTTACAAAATGTTGGTCCACCCGGACGAGGTGAAAAGCGCCCGTGGAACGCAACACTCAGAAAATACTTCAAGATTTGTTCACATTTGAGAGCTATTTACGCCATACTCATTATAGTTTATCTTATGCTTTATGTCCCGAACAATTTTATATAAGTCGAATCACCGCCATTAATGGAGCAATTTTATTGAAACGAGAAATTACCTAAGGCATAAAGGCTCATCGAGTCAAAGCACGTATGGCGCGACCGGCATGCTGGCATGCTGCATCCGCGAGAAAGGCGTAGATCCCAGTTTTGAAGAATCACCATCGAGGCTCCGGGGTCTGTCTTGTGGCGAGATCAAAGCCAAGCATGCTGGGATCTCTTGCTCGCCGAGAAGGCAAGCAGAATCCAAGTTTCAAGAATCCTAAGGCATGCAAGGGCTCAGCCGAGTCTCAAAGCGCTTATGGCGAAGACGAAGCCGAGCATGCCGAGATCTCGACCATGACCCGGACTCAAGCGTTCAAGAAATACCTAAGGCATGCAAAGGCATCGAGTCTCAAAGCACATCTTTATGGCGAAGAAAGCCAAGCATGCGAGGATCCGCCGACACGGCAGCGTGAAATCCAAAGTTTGAAGAATCTAAAAGGCATAAAGGTATCGTCAGTCTCAAGCAGTTTATGCTGGCGAGACAAAGCCAAGCATGCGGATGACGCCACGGCGGTAATCCGAAGTTTTGAAGAATCTCTAAGGCATGCAATTTCATCGAGTCTGGCTTTGTTTATGGCGGGCGACAGCATGCCAGGATCACGCCAACCGAAAGCGGCAGACTCCGAAGCGTTCGAAGAAATTTCTAAGGCATGCAAAAGCCTCGTGAGGTCCCGCACATGTTTATGGCAGTAGACAAGCGCAAAATGGCAGGATATCTGCTGACCCACGAGAGAATCAAGTTTTGAAGAATCTAAGCAATCGAAGTCTCAAAGTCTCTTATGGCGAGCCGTAGTTAAGTGCTGTGGATCCGCTGCCGCGAAGGAGAATCCCAAGTTTTCAAGAATCCGAGCAAGGCTGTTTTCGAGTCTCAAAAGCATTTATAGAGGAAGCCAAGCATGCAGGGATCCGCTCGACCGCCACCAGAAAGCGGACCGGAACTCCGAAGCGTTCGCAGAAATTTCTAAGGCATGCACAGGCTCAACAAAATCTTCAAAGGCAGGTGGCACAACCATGAGCCAAGCCGGAACCTGCTCGTCTAGACCAAGACAAGCAAATTCTCACAAACGAAAATTAATTGAATTCTGACACTGAAGGTGATCAAAACATTTTATTAATTTGTTAATAATTAATGAGAGGGATAATCTTCATAAACATTGTCATTACAATACAAGAAATATATCAAGAAGATGGTGGATCAAATCCGGTGAGCCCGGCATCGGTTATTTCTTGGACCTCCTCGGTCAGGAGGGTATCTAGTGGCGTCGAATTGGGTGCTTTACCGCCAACATCGTGAGGGATCGCATGGCGAGGAGAGTTTCCTCCTCAATCACGATCGGCCTACACCTTTGACATCCTCCTTGGCTACTCCCGTCCGTATGTTAGCAACACCGGTCGCAAGTCACCCATCTTTATCGGGGTGTTGCTTCCCGAGGGCGCCATGATGCAACGATAGGAATCAAGTCCACGTCGTCTTGGTTGTCGAGCCTCTGCTCCAAGTTCTCGACTACGAGCTTTGGGAGTCGAAGAGATTCGAGAATGAGCCTACATATACGCCTTCTTGAGATCCTCCGCGACTTGATAAGCTCTCCTCGAGGGTGATGGCTTTACAAGTGATTCTTGCTCCATTCTGATTCTCGATTGACTCACCTCTTTCTTACCTTTAACAGCGTCGACTCTTGATGCGTCGCCGATTGAATATCCTCCTTCGTCTTCCGCCATGGCTGCAACCTTAGCCTTGTAATAGGTGGTCATCGCAAATGGTGGAAAGGCATCAGAGAATTTTGCATAGCCCCACCAACTCAATCGGTGCGTGACGCCACAAAGTCCTCCAGATCCCTTCACGAAGTTTAGTTAACTCATCAGTAGGGGATGTTACGCTTTCATTTGTCGGTGAAGCGAGATCGGGGCGGAAGGAAGAAGGCGAGATCGCTGGGCTCCGCGACTTCCCAACTTTACGGGAGCGGGAGGTAAAAATCTTGAGGTGGGGACTGTTGCGATGTTGGGCCATTATTTGCAGGGCATCCTTACTCCCTGCTTCGTGGTTGGAACGCGTTTTTGAGCCCAATCACGCGTCTCATCCGTATGGCTGGAAGTATCAGCGAGACTCGAGGAGTTGTATGTAGTTAACGGTTCCGACTCGGCGGGTGGCGAGCACAACCTCGACCCGATTTGGTCGAGTGGGAGGAAGTGGTACCCCAGCCTAACACAAGCAGACACTTGGTTGAACAAACCAATAAAGCAAGAACACTTATGAATCTGAAGACATCTAGCGGCGAGCAGCACTGGGACCGTAAACGGTGGGACGATAATCCTTCCAGATCATTTGCAACCGTTTGACCCCAAGGACCCAAAAGAACTTTTCTCTTCCAATTCTACCACCACCAAGTGGGGAGGATTATAGGTTTCACCTCTCTTGGTGCTGGGTGGAAGCTAGTCTTGCACCCATAAGATCTTTGTACTTTCTTTCGGGCATGCAGGTGCCTCACCTTTCATCAACCAAGTGGGCTCGCTTTGTCATCCCACAATACTTAACCAGAGCAACCACCTTTCCGTTGGGATTCAAATTGACAGAGCTAGGTTTAGCCCGTTAAGTATCCAAGCAAAAGTAGGGTTGCAAGGACACCTGCGTCTTTAAAAGCTCTCTAAAAGCAGTGGTAACGATCCCCAGGAGGCCATTTGGGAGCGTCCTTCTTCACGGGACCTTGAGAGGTATCTCACCAGAATGCTATACCTAGCTGGAGGTCGTTGAGCTCGTCAAAGGTCGTGCACGTCATGTAATCAATGGCATGTCGCGACAAGGCTCGCCTCCTGCCCAGACTTTCTGGTCGTGATGTTCAGGATGGGACACCTCACGAATCACTTTGCCATTCTCACCAACGTATCCTCGAGCTTAAGATCTCTCCTGCGCATTACTTGGCTTCGCCGAGAAGTTGTTTGGGAGACATCCTCTAACACTAGTCCCAGACACTGGGCAATGGGCTCAGGGAATCCAGGAAAAGCGAGGTGGCGGTGGAGCTAGGCGGGAAGTCCAACTTCGTCGTCCAACCTCAATGACCTTCTCTTTGCCTTTCGACATTCTCAAGCTCTAACCACGCAACTACTACTGACGGAAGAAAGAGAATTATCTACAATTATCCAGGCGAGGAGATAGAAGAAATACCTGAAGTAATGGTTCAGTCGGTGAAAATCAGAGATGGAGGACTTTTATGCGGAACTTTTCTTGGGAGAGAAGGCGGAGGCGGGTGGATGATGAATATGGATTCGAGAGGATTTGGTTTTCCTAATGAGGAGGACTCTTGGGTTGCCGTGATTTTACAGAATCCGAGGGCCTCATAACCTTGGTCGGTTTGAAATTCAAATGGAGGGGGATTTACGCCCGTCACCCGTCAGCAATTAAATCGACATGACTCTTGGCGACCTTTTCACCGCGGCGAAAGTATTATCGAGTTTCTCACTGGTCTACATTACACAACCGGGGGGAGTGTTTTTTGAAATCGTCGGCAGACGAGCATGGTGGCGGCAGAGGCGAGTTCTTGGCAATGTTCAAGTAAAGCGATGCTGGGTGTCAGTCCACGAGCCGTCATCCGTGAGGCCAATTTCCTGTAAGAGGCATAAGATCATTAAATTCCTGAGGAATTAGAAGCGAGGAGACCACGGTGCGGTTGGCAAGACATGCTTCTCGGCGAGAATCTAGTCAAACGACCACGCTTTCCCGTAACAGGTGGCGTGTACGCAAGATCCACGTTTTCCCATGTAGCAATGATCGAGTCCCATTACCGCGCAAGATCTCGCAGAATCACGCAGCGCAACTTGAAAAGTGGCGTATACGAGATCCACCCGCCCGTGCAGCGATCGAGTCTCATACCGTCGGCAAAAAGCGGAGCGGGTAGAAGTTTATAAAGGTAGCTTGAAGGTAAAAGGTTGGCATTTTGAGATTAGAAAAAGCGAAAAGAAGAAAACCATAAAAAAGCCATAAGATGTAGCTTTCCCGAACAACCATATCTGACTTGAGCGTCGGAGGGTTTGCGCCAGGAAAACAACCGGCGTGCTCTGACCTGTCTGTGTACGCAGGGACCTCTGGAGAAGAAGCCTGGCGAGGAGACCTCCTGGTCGTGACGAAGTTGATCGGCGAGAGATCACGGTGAAACGAGGAGAAGCAGGAATCTCGCATCAAACCATAATGGCAATATCTTGGGCTTTTATAATTTCCTTATCTCATGGCTTTAATACAATGACATCCGTATGTTTTTTTTGCCTTTGCAAGGTTCTCCGATATTCTTGGCATATTAGCTCCACTTGGCTCAAAACTATCAAAAGCTTCTCCTGCTTTAGAATGGACTTCGTAATCTTGATAAATTTCTAGAGATTCATTTCATTTCAATTATTTCATCTCTTGTTGAGTTTGCTTTAGAATGAATATATAATACATTTTTATTACTAACACTTGAACGTGATTTTTGCAATACTTTGTTTTCTTGCCTTAATCTTTAAATTTCAGCCACATTTGGTATTGAGGTCTTTGTACACTTAAAAATACAAAAAAAAAATAATATGAAATAAAAGTCAATATTATGTAGTAAATATAATTTTAATAATAATTTTGACAAAATTAGTAAAGATATAATAGATATTTCACCATTCAGTATAAAATCAAATCATTTATTTCTGGTAGTTCTAAACGTTTTAGTATTATCTTATAAGTTATACCGTACTCGATTCAATTCTTGAATGCGTTTGGGATTGAGAGTCTTCTTTTTAATATTCTTGTGAAAAAAAGGTAATTATGAAACAAAAGTTAATAATATAGTAAATATAAATTTTAAATAATAATTTTGATAAAATTATTAAGATATAATAGATTTTATATTATCTAGTGAAAACTATATCATATATAAATTTAAAAATTTCAATACGATTAGTGTTTCATGAAACACAGCTTTATCTTTTCAATGCCAAAATCTTGCGCCCATCTTGTTGCTCCGTAGCGATTTTCTGGGAAGCTTTTGCATATTTTTGCAGCACCTCTACTTGGGTAATAGTAGGGGCGGACCCAAAACTTTATATTACTCCGAGATAAACTAAGAATTTTATATTTTGAAATGAGCATAAATATTCATAAGTAGAAAAAAGTACATCGAATAAGGGAGACAAAAAAAACGTATAAATAAGTCCTCTAAATAAAAATAAGGGTAAAATCTCGTTTAGTCGCTATATTTTGAGGTTAGTACCCGTTTAGTCCCTATATTTTAAAAAAAACCTCAAAACATTCCCGACATTAAATTATTAGCACATTTCCTCTTGCTTTTTGTTGCTTTTGGCTTAATTTTTATAATATTACCCTCTTACAATATTTTTTTTGACGTTAGTAAAAAGAAAAAAATTAATTATCAATTTAATCTCAAAAAATAAAATAGAAACAAAATTAATATATGTTACTTTTTTGTAACACACTGCTGAGGAATTAATATATTAATTTTTTATTACCAATGTCCAAAAAAAGGTAATTTAATTATTTTTACAATAAATTTTTTTTGGACAAATGTAAGTTTTCACATAAATTAATATATTCTTTTTGTTTTATTTAATTTTTGGGGTTAAATTGATAATTTAATTTTTTATTAATTTTATAAAAAGAAACATTATTGTAAGAGGGTAATATTGTAAAAGCAAGTTAAAAGAAACAAAAAGTAACAGCAAGAATGTCAATAATTTAAGGATAGGGATGTTTTGAGGTGTTTTTAAAAATACAGGAACTAAATGGGCACTAATCTTAAAATATAGGGATCAAACGAGATTTTACCCTAAAAATAATTATAGCAAAAGAGTAGAAAACAAAAGACAATTCAAATATAAAAAAATTATTTTTTAATTATGGAATCTGACATTGCAATTGATAATAACATGTAATTATATACAAATTAATAAATCAATTAAGAATTTCAAGTTAAAATAAATCAATACATGTAATTACAATCAATTAAAAATTGCAAGTAGAACCTTTATGTTTGAAAAGTGCTTAATTAAACAACTAAAATTTATTCATCTTTTTAAATTATAAAAATATTATTAGTCAAAAGTTTTAATAATAAACTAAATTCAACCCAGTAAAAAAGTATTTGGGTGCCGTTCTTTCTTTGCTAAGCACTCTAACTCTCTTTGAAAAACTAGATGCGAATGATTCTTCTATCAAAAGCTACTCAAAATACTCAAATTTTATTTTCCAACTTGTCCTCTTAGTTAATGTAACTAATAAATAAAACATCAAAATTTACATAAAAAGTTTATGAAAATGTTGATAGTTGTTACTATATGTTTTTTTCAAATACTTTTAATACTAGTGACGATGTTATATTACATTGACATACTTTTTTTTATCAGAATTTTTTTAAAATAAACTAAAGCAGTAATAACATTTTAGATCCCCTAATGTTTTCAATCTATTCAATAAATATATAATTTAATCATTTTATAAGATAAAACACTAATTTCAATTGGAAAAATAATATAATCGAATTAGGGACATATTTGAAAATAAAATAAAAGCTCTATTAGTATATGAAATTGATAAAACATAAGGGTAATTGAATTAGGGACATATACGAAAATAAAATAAACACTTTATCCATATTTAAAATTAATCAAAATATAAGGGGTTTGAATATTTTTTTCGGACTAGATCGTTCTAGCCTAGTTGTAGGTTTGGGTAATAGCATTGTCTCAATTATCCATTGCCCTTTTATACTCCTAAGATAACCTCTCTGTACATAGGGATGGACATTTGAATTACGATTTTGGTTCGATTTGGGTTGAAGCTTTTAACTTGTTTAGTTTCAAAACCTTAAAAATAAATAATTTAAAGATTCATATCCATCTAAACCCACAAACTCACATCTCCCAAACGCACACTTCTCACTCAGCTGCCTCCTCTACTCCCTCCCCCCTTCTTTCTCTTTTTTTTTTGTCCCTAGCATTGCCGAATACCCTTCTACTTCTTTTCTCTTCTTATTCTTCTTCTTCTTTTCTTTCACCATTGGCAAATATTTCTTCTTCTTTTTCTTTTTTTTAATCTCCCATTAATTAATTGTTAGTAATTTATATTTTAATTGTTAGTTATTTTTTTGTTAATTGTTAAATACAGAATTCTTTATGTTAATTATTTAATTTTTGAATGAGATTATGAGATATTTGTTTGACTATTAGTTAATTAGTTAATGGAGGTAAAATTATGGTTTCAAACTTATATTGAACCCGAATTCATAGCTCGAGTCAAATTTAATTCCGTTTAAGTTTATAGTTCGAACTTGATTGGGTTGAATTATCCAAACCGAGTGAATAATAAATTTAGCTTCAATATCCATAAATCTAGCTTCGTTGGCATTGATCTTATTTTTCCAGAAGTCTAAATTTGCCAATACAATCTCTTCTTTCTGGACTTCGCGGTCTGGCTCATGCACTTCTCTCTCCCATTGTTGGGCTTGTGCATAGAAGCCCACATATTTATTTTGGACATTATGAAGATTATATTTTAATTGTTACACATCTTGCAATCTTTGAAAAATAAGATGTTCGAGGATCAGATTTTATGGATTGGAGATCAATTCATATTCGATTCATGATTTTACAGATTATAAATTTTAATCGATCCGTCATTGATTGGTGAAATTAAAAATCTAATGGCGTCGTGGATTGGATAATGGAAATTAATATCACGTCCGGCGTTTGGTGGATTGGTTTAATTTAAAAGTTTTTAATTATACAAACTAATTGAATAAAAAAATTAATATTAAAATAATTTTACTAATGATCAAATTTAAAATTAAATAAGATTTAAATAAATTAATTATTTAAATAAAAATAGAAAATACATTTAAAGTTTGAAATATACACGTAAAAAAATTATTTGTTTATATCGTAAAATTATTTTTAGGAAGTTATATTTTTTTATTTAATTATTTTTATTTTATATTATTATCGGATAAGATATAATATGATGTTAATGTAACTCTATTTTAATTAATTAATTTATTAATAAGTATAGTGCCATGTTTATAAGTTTAATTTTTTTTTTTTCGGATTGACGAATTTTCTGATTCTGAAGTAAATCATATTAATCATGCATTGCAGATTTTTAAATTTTCAATCCAAATTGATCCAATTGGATCGGGTTTCTAATCAATTCTACGGATCAGACGAATTGAACAAATCAAATTGGATTTTAAACACCCCTATTGAAAAGTACCTTCAGCAGTGTCTTGAAAGCCCTGCAAATTTTAACTGTCAATAATCGTGAAAAACTAATTGATACCATCAAGGCTCACAATCGTGATTACCCGTAACCTGTGCAATAGCATTGGTTTGAGAGACGAACATGATTCTTAGACAAGCTTTTAGGTTACGTTGCAGAATTTAGGTGGTCAGATTTGGGAATTGATTACTCTACCTCCTCAATTGTGGAGTCCACGAATGATCTTGCACACCTTCAACATTTTTTAGGGGATAGAGAGCTATCACCCTCAGCATGAGTCTCTTTTGTTCTGGATGACTCCTTAATAACTATGGTATTCCTTGGGAATCTAGTTGTGGAGAAGGAAAGCTAGTTATCGAAGGAGTAACCCCACGGAAAACCAGACGCATAGTAGGAGCAGGAATTGAAGCACAAACTAGTGAAGGACCCGGAGAATAAATTACTGAAGAACAGAAGGAAAATTTGGAAGAGGAGTTGAGGAGGAACTAGAGTTGAGATCATTGGAGAAGTTGAAGGAAGATCTATAATGGAATCAGCGGGCATCGGAGAAGAAACCACCAAAGGAGAAGAACGAGAACCCGTGGCAGAATCGGCAACAAAAACTGGACCCTATGAATATTCATGATGATGTGCCTGATCATATCATAAAAAAAGTCTGAGTCAACCAACAGTTCAGGATCTAAGGTTAAATGTCTCTTCTTGCCAATGTAACTGTATGAAATCGGGATTTTTAATCTCGAATCATTTGAAAATCGGATGGTAGGAACATCAACATTGGTGAGTGAGATCTCAATCTTCATCCTTCTATCAGAATGTAACAAATATAAAAAAAAAAAGATAAAAGTAAAAAAATGAGATGAAAACACTTAGCGAAAATAAATGTAGGAAGCAAAGGCATTAGTAAAAGAAGAGAATTTGCTAGGTGTAGGGACAGTTGAAGGAGGATATGTTGAATCATCCGAGTTAAAATATAAAAGGTTCTCAGGGTAATTGAACACCTCACCATTAATGTTTTCTAAATTGTCTTTCTTTTCCGGTGGCTAAATCAGAGTCATGATCCTTAAATCCAGTTGACAGATCCTTTAAATTATTAAAAATGGAAAAAATAGTATCTTGATTGGGTCAAACAACTTCTCTATAAGAAACTAATTCACCCCTTTTAACTCTGAGAAGCGTTGGAATACTTGCAGTAGGATCTGAATCTATCTCTTATAGTGGAATAACTACTATCATCCTCCGTGGACTTTCGGGCTTCAGATTTGGCCTAACTGGAGAATGTGAAATCCTAGGTGGGATATAATCTCTGGGGGATTAGGTACGTCCATAAGATCCATGCTAATTTTCGCAAAGCACAAAACAGATAACAATTCAGAAAAAAGTGAATTCCAAAGATAAAAGGAAAAAGAAAGGATCAAGAAAAATTTCTTGTCTCTCGGACCACGGATCACTTTTTCCCTTTGCGAGGAACCTTTCTAAGATGCTTTCCAAGACCTTCAATCATAACAGCCTTAGGCCTTTTGAACTTGAGTTAGGACTAACTTGTTTGCTCTTGGCAATTTGCTTGTCTTTAACAACTGGGTCATGCCTTCTCTTTTATCTCAATTCTGGATTGGAAGCATCATCCGAATTGTCTTGATTACTGTCATCCTCAGAAGAACTTGAAGTGTCTTTCGCTTTGCACTTTTGGGTATTTTTCTTCGAAGGAGATCCCAACTTTTTGGCATCCTTAGAAGCTCTTTTCCACTTCTTAGTCATCAGTTTGCTAGGATAAAAAATGCGGATACCAATCGAAATTAAGAGAGTGCACGGATTATCCAAAAAAATATCTGAATCATTTTCTAGATCATCTCGATAGTAATCATCATTATTATAATCTAGAATACGGTGCTCATGAAGAAAATTACAGAAGTTAAAGTGATCCCCAGAGGACATTCCATAAAGAGACTTTGGAATCATCATATAACCATCTTCATTGAAGACATTATCAAGATGGTTGATTCATTCTAGCCTCATCATGGCCTCTAACAATCTCCGTTCCTTTAAACCCCTAGGCGGCCCTAGTAGACGAGTTATAGTCTCGTGAGAGTTTCAGCGATGATACCCACAAACATCATTTCATTTTCATTTTTTTTCAGAAAAAGAACAAAAGACTTTAAAATAAAACTAGCCTCAAAGATTGCATAAGTCATATAGCTCAAAGAAAATTTCAAATATTATCGAAGTTCTAATTTTAATTCAATAGTCAATCACATCTCTCTTTTGATTCTTATAGTGTGTGTGTGAATCAATTTAATCAAAATCTATTCCCAAAATCTTCAATATCAACAGCATTTACCTTGAATAAAGAAAAGAGTAGGTCAAACTAATCTTATCATTTTGATCTCTAATTTTTTTTTTCACTCACAGGCATTTGTGTGCATTTTTCTTTCATTTTTCTCTTTTGCTCTTTTTTTTTTTTTTTGTCCATAGTCAGGAGCTTTCACTCTATCTGTAAGGTTCAATTCTCTCACCTAAATATAGTAGAATTCATTTTGAGCTAACAAGCCCCTTTAAGTATTAAAATAGTATTAATATATAATATTTATTTTTTAAGAGAAGTAGTGACATAAGTGATGATACAATGACTAGGTAATAATGACATAATCTATGACATAAGTGATAATGTAAGAGAAGTTGTAGAGATAGATAAAAATTCTAGAAACTAGTAAGGTATTTATGAAGGATAATTTCAACCATTGCTCAAGAGTTATGGTGGCAAAATCCTAGCCATCTATTAGCCTTAAGGAATCCTATAAATACCCCC
Organism: Citrus cavaleriei; assembly: GCA_030448925.1. Taxonomy (NCBI): domain Eukaryota; kingdom Viridiplantae; phylum Streptophyta; class Magnoliopsida; order Sapindales; family Rutaceae; genus Citrus; species Citrus cavaleriei. Next base: position 749,506 of record JAUJEN010000274.1, on the reverse strand, counting down.
TAACCCCCTTTCATTTTCAATTCAACTTAGGAATTAAAATATTTGTTTAGGAGAGAATCAATGCAATTGGTATTGGAGGTGATTGAGACTTTTAGAGACTTAGAGGTGTGTTAGTTCAAATCCCTTTATCAAGGTAAGTGACTTCATTCCTAATATACTGGATATGTATAAGTATTTTGATATTATTATAAGAGTTTTTTTTATACTATTTAGAAGATCAATGGATTTTCATCACAAAATCAGTTTATGAAAATGTTTTCAAATTTAAATCATTTTAACAAAATATTTCATAAATGCTTTTCAATATGTAAATTATTTTATGACATGACTATCTTTTATAATTTTGTCTATAAAATATTCTGCAAGCTTCAATTATTGTTATGGACTTTTTATGAATCGTCTGAATGTTTTGTACATATCTAATTTGATTATTGATGATTGTGTGGGATTCCTAATATTTTGGCTCATTGTCCATAGTTATTCTCGATTCGATTCGAGTAATATCGATATATATCGGACCGATCTTGAGTTTACATTACGAGTGTGCACGATATTGTTTTAGGGTCTTTTGGGACTATAGGTGACACTATGTGACATGAGCTATTATATGTTTTCTGTGAATGTGATATCTGATTTACTTTCATAAGTAACTATGCTTTTGATATTCTGAGATACAATGAATTTATGTTATTTTATCGTGATATATCGTTTTATGAAATTTATGAATTGTAACATATATGTTTTAAATAAAAGAAGGCTTGCAATATTTTTGGTATCGGTTGGGCTAGTGTGTTAGGAATGGTTTTACTTACAGAGTTGACGGCTCACCCCTCGTCATTACTTTTTGCAGATTACGTTCCGTTTGAAAGGTGTGCCTAGCCTTGGAGTTAGTAATTTCATTTCCGTTTGCTATTTGAATAAGAAGAGGAATGAACTCATGTTTCTATTTAGTTTATTTTTGTTATGAACTTGTAATTTGGAGATTGAAACTTTTCTTATTGTTATGTTTTGGGAGAGATTATTTAGTGTTAGACGTTGCAATTTGTGGATTTGTTTGAATAAGAATTTGAGGTATTTCAGTTTGGAATTTATGAGTAAGAATTACGAATTGTAAGTAACATCCTTCTTCACGTGCTCCGCACGTGTTAGTTTTAGGGTGTTATAATTGTGGTATCAGAGCACTAGGTTAGGATTCTGTAGACTTTCTTTTAAGGATTAATTAGATTGTCTAATGGAATCGATTACATTTTTTTTGTAGACATGAAGAAGGACAATATGGGTATGAAAAGTGTTAAGATTAAGAGATGGACAGAAATTGATAGGACCGAACAATTTATCTTAGGAGGAGTTCTTGTCAAAGATCTTAGGGGACTTCATAAGCAGCGAATGGATGATAGACTAAGACGGACTATAGAGGTCTACATCGATACTCCGCCAGGACCTGGAGCTTCAAGAAAGAAGCTCAATGAGGCTATACGTGGACTACGTGTTTATGGCAAGGGAGCTAACAAGAATAAGCTTGTAATACGTCGCCTATTTTGGACAGGACCTCGATTTAAGCCTTACTATAGCAAATGATGGGTATCTCCAGGTCTAGATAAACTACCTCATAGAACTCCTAAGGAAATCGAGACAGCTAGAGTCACGACTAAGGAAAGAATAGTAGAGTTAGATCCTTTCCCCACCCGGTTGAGTGAACCTATGAACCTTGGGGCCGTAAAAAGAAGGCATGAGACTTTATAGACTTTATTGAGGTTAATGGAGAAAATAGATCTTTATGGCGAGGAGTAATCGTTTATAATTAGTAATTTTATTTTGGTTATTTTAATTCTCTAGTTGCTTGTGACTTTGTAATAACGTTTTGGTATAGGATTTTTGGTATTAACGTAAAATGAATTATTTGATTGCTCTTGTTGTCAAACACTAACTTTTCTTAGATATACTACTTATTCAGTACTTTGCGCACTAGCATGACCTTTAACTATGAATTATTTACTGTTTATTCTTCGTGTTTTAGTCAAAAGATGTCACGTAGGGGAGGTGCTAGGAATGCCTCTAGCTCGAGAAATGTTTTAGGTATCACTGATGACGCTGACCCAGCCTTGTGCGAGATGGATAACGAAGGTAATCCAATGATGCGCACAATGATTAGGTTGATGGAACAATAGAGTAGGCTGATACAAGATATGGCTAGAGGTAGAGTTGGGGCACAAGAGAACGTGCCAGTTGAAAGGCAAGGTGGCGCAAGAGATCAAGGAGCTATGATGAACTTGGAACGATTCAAGAAATTAGAACCACCTACCTTTCAGGGGACTATTGATCCCATGGTTGCAGAGGCATGACTTAAATAGATGGAAAAGATATTTGTGGCAATGGGTTGTAATGATGATCAGAGGGTGATATTGGCCACATTTGTCCTTCAGGGTGAGGTAGACCACTGGTGGGATGCCAAATCTCGTCTTTTGAGGGCTGGATTGCAAGATGCACCTATTACTTGGGAGTTATTTCTAGAGGCATTTCATGAAAAGTATTTTCCTGAACGAGTTCGACACCAGATGGAGGCTGACTTCCTAAAATTGACTCAAGGAACAAAATGTGTTGCGGAGTATGAGGAGCAATTCACTGCTCTCTCTCGTTTTGCTCCTACTTTGGTTGCTATGAGGGTAGTAAGTGTAGAAAGTTCCTGGAAGGGTTACGTCCTAACATTAAAGGCGATTGACCATCCTTAAGATTAACAATTATGCCGATTTGGTGGATCGAGCAATTCTTGCGGAGAAGGATATTCTTGAAGCTCAAGTTACAAGGGATCAGAGAAATAAAAAAAATCGACAAGGTGGACCACAAAATGTAAATTCTTATAGACAGGGTATTCAGCCCAGAAGCATATTGATGGAAGTAACAAATAGGATAATAAGGGTGTTCCGGATGACACCTCTCGAAGGAACTACCCTATTTGTCGACATTGTGAAAAGAGGCACCCTGGTGAATGCCATTGGAAAACTGGAGCTTGTTTTGCTTGTGGAGAAACTGGGCATAGGATTATAGATTGCCCAAAGAGACATAGCGAGACTGCAAATACTCAAACTAATGAAGAGCAGAGGAAGAACCAAGGGTGCAAGGGCGTGTCTTTGCGCTAACAGAGAAAGATGCTGAGGTGTCTAATGATGTAGTATCAGGTACATTGTCCTTATTATCTAGAGAAGCCAAAGTTCTTTTTGATCCCGGTGCTACACATTCATTTGTTTCTTGTGTGTTTGCCCGTTATGCTGATGTGCCTATCACATCACTAGATGATCACATGTCAATTAGTACCCCTATGGGGGATTGCCAGTTAATAGATCATGTTTATAAGTCGTGTGTGATCGTATTGTGTGATAGAGAATTTCTTGTGGATCTCCTACCTTTAGAGATGCATGATTTTGATTTGATTTTGATTTGATTTTGAGGATGGATTGGTTAGGACCTTATCATGTTTTAATAGATTGTTTTGCTAAGGAAATTATTTTTTGCCTACCTGGCGAGGAAGAATTTCATTTTCAAGGGAATCATAGGAATCATAAAGGTTTGATTTCTATGGTTAAGGCAATGAAAATGTTAAAGAAGGGGTGTGAATGAGTTTTAGCGTATGTAGTTGCTGACCATCCCGATGGGGCATGCCTTGAAGACATACCTATTGTAAGGGAGTTTATTGATGTATTTCCTGAAGATCTTCCTGGACTACCCCTAGATCGAGAGGTTGAGTTTACTATAGAATTAGTCCCCGGTACTACACCTATATCCAAGGCGCCATATCGGATGGCACCCATTGAGTTAAAAGAACTGAAGGTCCAGCTGCAAGAGTTACTAGATAGGGTTTCATCCATCCTAGTGTGTATAGGGTTTCATCCATCCTAGTGTATCGCCCTGGGGTGCTCCCGTTTTGTTCGTAAAGAAGAAAGATGGTTCAATGAGGTTGTATGTTGATTACCGGCAGTTGAATATGGTTACTGTCAAGAATAAATACCCTCTTCCTCGAATTAATGATCTCTTTGATCAATTACGAGGTGCAGCGGTATTTTCTAAAATTGATTTACGATCTGGCTATCATCAATTGAAAATAAGAAGTGAGGATGTATCGAAGACAGCTTTTTGAACTCGTTATAACTAATGCTCCTGCAGCATTCATGGATTTGATGAATATGATCTTCCAACCTTATCTTGACCAGTTTGTCATCGTCTTTATTGATGACATATTGGTTTACTCTAAAAGTAAGGAGGAACATGAGACGCACTTGAGGATTGTGTTAGAAACATTGCGAGAGAAGAAGTTGTATGCAAAGTTTAAGAAGTGTGAGTTTTGTTTTAAGCTAACAAGCCCCTTGAGTTTATAATATTTAATTTAAGGAATGATGACATAAGCAATGACATAAGGAATGATGACGTAAGCATTGACATAAGCGATGATGTAAGAAGAAGTGTAGAGAAAGTTAAGGAATTCAAGAATTTAGCAAGACATTTATGAAGGATAATCTCATCTTTACTTAGATATTTAATTCTAAGTAAAGATGACATAATCAATGACATAAGTGATGATGCAAGAGAAGTTGTAGAGATAGATAAGAGTTCTAGAAACTAGTAAGGTATTTATAAGGGATAACTTCAACCATTGATCAAGAGTTATGGAGGCAAAATCCTAGCCATCCATTAGCCTTAAGAAATCCTATAAATACCCCCCACCACCTTTCATTTTGAATGCAACTTAGAAATTTCATTCTCTTCCATTCTAAGTCATAATAACAAGAGTAGAGAAATCCTTAATTTAGAAAGGTTTAGAGAAATCAAGATCAATAGGCCGATGATATCGATGTGCATTTGTTACTCGAGGATACTAGGAGGTAAGTAAACTAGATTTCCAAACGAATCACAATAAACAATATATATGTTTGATATGTTTGGAAAGCCTATTTTTATATATGTACGGATATTGATATGCTCTGCCCATGTGTTTATACGATGTGTTGATATGATGTGTTGTTATGTGTGTTTATGGACATGGGCATACGTATGTGTGAATATTTCATTGGCATGAGCACGAAAATGCATTATGTTTTCTGTAAAATGAGAAAGTTGATTTTAGTAAACAAAATTTTTGTTTTATGAGATTTTGCATTGGGGGTCACCTCTTGAGACTATCGGGGGCCTCTTGAAAGCCGCAGTGCAAAGTGCCATACGGCACAAAGTGCCACATTGCAGGATACGTATTTTATTGAAAGAAAATGAGAAAGTTTGAAAGCGATAGAAAGAGATTTTGATGAATGTTTTTACAGTATTTCCAAAGATCATGTCATATCATCCATTGCATTATGTATAAGTATGTATGTATTTTCGTATAAGAAAAACTAGTTTGCTTACTGGGTTTTATACTCATTATAGTTTATTATGATTCAGTTTCCAGAAGTCAGGATTGATTTGTGAGGAGTGAGAAGATGGATTTGAATTGAGGATGGGAGAATGTTTGGCTAAATTTTTAAGTTATTCCGCTGGCTTTTGTATTTAAGGCTTGAATTTTATCAGTTGCAAACAGTTATTTAAATTCATATGTGAGTTGTGGACATATTTGCCCTTGGATTTCGGATGGATTTGAATTAAGGATGGTAGATGGTTTGGCTAAATTTTTAAGTTATTCCACTGGCTTTTGTATTTGAGGCTCGAATTTTATCAGTTGTAAAGAGTTATTTAAATTCATATGTGAGTTGTGGACATATTTGCCCTTGGATTTCGGACTGGGGCGTTACAATTGGTATTAGAGCGATTCCCAACCAGAAATGTGTGGATGTTTGGGACATCCTACATCGCTTGGGAAGAATTTTGTAAGGATGAATAGAATTAGGTTTATGCCAAACCTTTAGGCTTTGCGATTTTATTTCTAAGAAATATATGATTGAAGTATCAGAGTAGCACAACGAAAGCGTGATGTGTTTGCTTGAGTCTTTATAAGGATTTATTGGTCATAAGTGATTTTGAGATATGGAGTCTTTTGGGCATAACAAAAAATGTTGGAAAAAACATTTTTCCAACATTAAGGAGTAGATTTGGAAAAAAGCCTAGATACTAGTATCTAGGCTTCACAATGTATTTCATGTGTTTGTTTTAAGAAAGTATGTAGCAGGCCCTTCACATGTGCTAGACTATCAACCAATTCATATATCAGAAGACATGTCCTACGAGGAGCAGCCTATTGAGATTGTTGATCGAAAAGAGCAAATATTAAGAAGTAGAGTTATTCCCTTTGTTAAGGTATGTTGGAAGAACCATTCTGTTGAGGAAGCCACATGGGAGCGAGAGACAGAAATGTTGGAAAAATACCCTCAACTCTTTTATGCATAAGGTAATCTTTGAATTTCGAGGACGAAATTTTTTTAAAGGGGGAGGAAATTGTAAGGTTCAATTCTCTCACCTAAATACAGTAGAATTCATTTTGAGCTAACAAGCCCCTTTAAATATTAAAATAGTATTAATATATAATATTTATTTTTTAAGAGAAGTAGTGACATAAGTGATGATGCAATGACAAGGTAATAATGACATAATCTATGACATAAGTGATAATGTAAGAGAAGTTGTAGAGATAGATAAGAATTCTGGAAACTAATAAGGTATTTATAAAGGATAATTTCAACCATTGCTCAAGAGTTGTGGTGGCAAAATCCTAACCATCCATTAGCCTTAAGGAATCTTATAAATACTCCCTAACCCCCTTTCATTTTCAATCCAACTTAGGAATTAAAACATTTGTTTAGGAGAGAATCAAAGCAATTGGTATTGGAGGTGATTGATAACTCTAGGAAATGAGAGTTATTACATCAATTCTAGACTTGAATTAGGGTCACTTAGAAAACAAATAAGGTGTTTTCATTACATTTTGATTACCTTTTGCATAAACATTCATTTTAGTTGAGTCTTAATAAGTTTTGCTTGAATCATAGTAATTTGTGCTAAAAACAGGTTTTAAATTATAGGTTTTAAATTCATGAGAGAATGTTGAGGCATTAGAAGAACAAGAGGAGGAAGGAAGATGGCCATAAAAGAAGTAAAGCACAATCAGGAATAAAGCAGTGTTGTGGATGCTGTTAGAGCAACCAGTGCTATAGTAATCTGGGAGTAATGCGGGAGAAAACTTAGGCGAGAGTCAGCCATAAAATCGCGATCTGCATGTTTCCTAATTTAAACACATGCACGCTGATGGGCTTTGGTTTAACCTAATGTGCAATATAAAAAAGGAGGAGTGCACTACATAGAAAAGCGGCAAGGAAATTATCCTTAGAAAAATTAGAAGGAACGAAGAAGAAGAAGATCAGAATTGAAGAGTGTTGTTTTCGGCAACATTGGACAATCGTGCAGAATTACTTGACTTTGATTCTCATTATGCTCGACTTATATTTATCTTTTTCCTTCAATTGATTTGATGTATTCCGAGACCAATATGTTTATGTTTATTTTTCTCATTCAAATTATGAACTAAATTTACTTGTAGTTGAGTGACAAATAATCCAATGGGTTCTTGACTGTTCTTATATCTTGTTACGGTATTGCTGTAGCATTATACTCTAGTAGTTTTTATGAATATAACTGTTATTTCGGTTGACCACCCATTTAATAGTTTCAGTTAAGATAGAACAGCAAAATGGCATGTCTTAGCGGATATTATTAGAGTATTACTTGTTCCTAAGTTGAGTTTCCTAGATTAGGTTATCCCGAATCCCATAAGGTCAATACTTTGAGTTAGGATTTGTGACACTCCAGATATAGGTGTTCACCTTATAGGGTAGAAAGATTAAAGGTTATAATGTCGTACCCTAAATATATGAGCAACTGGTCATTGTTAGTAGATTTAAAGGTATGAGATTTCAATCGATATTTGAGGGATTTGTTACGCCCGGTCTTTGACACTTATTCTAACAACTGGTGCTAATTTGGTAACCAACAGTCAGCCCATTAGGAGAGTTTGATCATTCAACTACTATATTATCAATTGAATCTTACACACAGTTAAGCTAGATTATTTCATTACGGTATTGTCTTATTTAATTCTTATTTCAATTACTGATTACGATAGAAATTATTTGACAATTGTTTGTTTTGGTTTCAAGTTGAGTTGCGTTATTGTGAGTGCTATAACATTTTGAATAACATTAATCCCTGTGGAGACGATCTTGAATACTTATCACTTTATTACTTGTTGTGTATACTTGCACATTGGCATTGATAGATATTGCTTATAAAATTTACCAACAAGTTTTTGGTGCCGTTGCCGGAGATTGATTGTTTATTTTTGAAGTGTGAAGTAAATCATGATAGCGCCAAATTTGACTTGATTCATTCTATTGATTGGCAGATCAGTACGTGCATGCGCAAGGACGGATCTGTGGTATTCCAATTCGATCCTGAGATTGAAAGGACTGTCAGGAGATTGCGAAGAGAACAAAAAAATTCAAAGACTGTTTTAGGCATGAATAATTTGCAGGATGAGGGAAATTTGAACCCTCACGGGCCCTTACAACCAGTCAACATTCAAGAAGAACATAATGAACATGCTAACGGGAGACAGCCAGGCAACAACAATATTATTTACATGGCTGATGACAGAGACAGAGCCATAACATATTATGTTGTGCTAACTCCTCAAGTTGTACATCCTGGCATCATCAGACCTGAGGTAGACACTGCAAATTTTGAGTTAAAGCCAGTGATGTTTCAAATGTTACAAACAGTTGGGCAATTCAATGGATTGCCAAATGAAGATCCTCATCTCTATCTTAAATTGTTCTTGGAAGTAAGTGATGCTTTCAAAATTGTTGGAGCAACACAAGATGCCTTAAGGCTGAGGCTCTTTCCTTATTCCTTAAGAGATCGAGCAAGAGCATGGTTAAACTTATTACCATCTGATTCCATCACTACATGGAATGAATTGGCTGATAAATTTCTAATGAAATATTTCCCACCAACAAAAAATGTAAAGTTACGGAATGAGATTACTTTATTTCATCAACTTGAAGATGAGAGTTTGTATGAGGCTTAGGAAAGGTTCAAGGAATTGCTCAGAAGGTGTCCTCATCACGGTATTCCATGTTGCATTCAATTGGAAACTTTCTACAATGGGTTGAATCCGAGTATAAGGTTAATGGTGGATGCTTCAGCAAATGGAGCTCTGTTATCCAAATCTTACACTGAAGCTTATGAAATTCTGGAAAGAATTGCCAATAATAATTACGAGTGGCCTTCAGCCAGGCAACCATCAGCAAGAGGATTAGCAGGGGTACATAACATTGATGCAATTATAACCTTATCAGCATAAGTTACTTTATTGACTAATATGGTAAAAGCCATGACATCTGCTCCAGCAACAGTAAAGCAAGTTACTGCACTCTCTTGTGTATACTGTGGTGAGGAACATGACTTTGATAGCTGTCCAGGGAATCCAGCTTCAGTAAACTATGTGGGTAATTTCAATCGACAACCTCAGAACAACCCATATTCAAATACTTACAACCCTGGCTGGAAGCAACACCCAAATTTCTCATGGAGCAATCAGAATCGAAATGCTCCAGCATTCAATGGACAGAATAGAAACACACAACCACTTGGTTTTTATCAGCAGAGTCAAGGGCAAAAGCAAATCAGTCAGGATCTAATTACTTTATTGGAAACACTGATTAAGGAGTCTATTGCAAAGAATGAAGCAATTGTGCAGAGTCAAGCTGTATCCTTGAGAAACCTGGAGAATCAAATAGGACAACTAGCCACAGCAATGAGCAGCAGAACTCAAGGAAGCCTACCTAGCAATACAGAAGATCCTAGAAGAGAGAGCAAAGAATACTGCAAAGTAATTAGTTTGAGATCTGGAAAGAATGTTGATACACCAGTTGAGGTGACAAAAAATGGGATAAAATACAATTCAGCACAAAAAGCAACTCAAAAGGGAAGCCTGTTACAACAAATTCCCCATCAAGACACTGGTTACATGGGCCAAGCTACAGTAACTGCAGAAGAAATTCAACCAGAACATGCTGAAAAAGAAGTTGCAACACCAGTAGCCACAGCCTGCACCAACTTAAACAAACAAAGTTTGGTACCTCCTGAATCTAGTCAGCAATTTAGACATCCACCACCTTTCCCACAAAGGTTCCAGAAACAAAAACAGGACAAGCAGTTCAGCAAATTCCTGAAAGTGCTGAAGCAATTACACATAAACATACCTTTTGTGGAAGCTTTGGAGCAAATGCCAAATTATGTGAAATTTCTAAAGGACATCTTGGCAAGAAAAAGAATGCTGGGAGAGTTTGAAACTGTTGCTTTAACACAGGAAAGCAGTCATATGCTCTAAAATAAAATTTCAGCAAAAGTAAAAGATCCAGGAAGTTTCACAATACCATGTTCTATAGGAACTAGGTATGCTGGCAAAGCACTCTGTGATCTAGGCGCTAGCATTAATTTGATGCCATTATCTGTATTTAAACAGCTTAGAGTAGGGAAATGCAGACCAACAACAGTCACTCTGCAATTGGCTGACAGATCTCATGCATACCCTGAAGGAAAAATAGAGGATGTACTGGTAAAGGTTGATAAATTCATCTTTCCAATGGATTTCATTGTACTGGATTTTGAAGCTGATAAAGAGGTACCCATTATACTTGCAAGACATTTCCCAGTAACTGGAAAGACTCTGATAGATGTTCAGAAAGGAGAGCTCACCATGAGAGTGAATGATCAGCAAGTCACATTTAATGTACTAGAAGCTATGAGAAACCCTGATGAAGTAGAAGACTGCAACTTCCTGAGTGTAGTGGATTTTGTTGTAGCGAGAATGGATGAATCGATAAAGCATTTCGAGTCAATACCTTTGATGATGTAGAAGAGGAAGATGTTGATTGAATGATTGGATGGAAGAAAAGCAATCTGATAGGCACACCAGGTTCATTGAGAATTTGAATCTTTCAGATAGGGAAGTAAAAACAGCTTTACCATCTATTGAATCACCTCCTAGTCTTAAATTGAAACTATTACCTTTACATTTAAATACGCTTATCTTGGTCAAAATAACACACTCCCTGTAATCATCTTTTCTACTTTGGATGCAGGTCAAGAACAAAGTTTAGTAGATTTACTTGGAAAATACAGGAGAGCAATTGGATGGACCATGGCAGATATAAAGGGGATAAGCCCATCAATTTGCATGCATAAAATTCTGCTAGAAGATTGCTCCAGCAATTTAGTTGAGCACCAGAGAAGGTTGAACCCTATCATGAAAGAAGTGGTGAAGAAGGAAATCATCAAATGGTTAGATGCTGGAATCATATATCCAATTTTAGACAGTTCATGGGTGAGCCCAGTTCAATGTGTTCCAAAGAAGGGATGGATAACAATAATAGCTAATGAGAAGAATGAACTTATTCCTACAAGGACAGTAACTGGATGGAGAGTATGTATGGATTACAGGAAGCTCAACAAAGCCAATGGGAAAGACCATTTCCCACTTCCATTCATAGATCAAATGTTGGACAGACTTGCTGGAAACAGTACTATTGTTTCTTAGATGGGTATTCAGGCTACAACCAGATTGCTATAGCTCCAGAAGATCAGGAAAAGACAACATTTACTTGTCCTTATGGCACATTTGCCTTCAGAAGAATGCCTTTTGGGTTATGCAATGCTCCAGTAACTTTTCAGAGATGCATGATGTCTATATTTTCTAACATGGTAGAGCAGACTTTAGAAGTTTTCATGGATGACTTCTCAGTGTTTGGAGAAACATACAATGATGGTTTGCACAACCTAGAAGAAGTTCTTAAAAGATGTGAGATGACCAACTTAGTATTTAATTGGGAAAAATGTCATTTTATGGTGCAAGAATGAATAGTGTTGGGTCACAAGGTATCCAAGGATGACATTGAGGTAGACAAAGCCAAGATAGAGGTAATAGATAAACTGCCACCTCCAACTTCAGTAAAGGGTATAAGGAGTTTTTTTACGTCATGCTGGATTTTACAGAAGATTCATTAAGGATTTTTCCAAGGTGGCTAAACCATTATGCTCATTACTGGAGCATGATAAACCCTTTTACTTTGACAAAAAATGTCATCAAGCATTTGGAGAATTAAAGAAAGCTCTGATCACTGCTCCAGTAATCATATCTCCAGATTGGACTTTACCATTTGAATTAATGTGTGATGCTAGTGATTAGAGCGAAAGAAGGGATAAAGTTTTTCACTCCATATACTATGCAAGCAAAACTCTTACTCAAAGTCAAATCAATTACATCACTACAGAGAAAGAATTGCTAGCAGTAGTATTTGCTTTTGACAAATTCAAAGCCTACTTGGTAGGTACTAGAGTGACTGTATATACAGACCATGCAGCCATCAAATACTTGATTTCAAAGAAAGATACCAAGCCAAGATTAATCATATGGATCTTATTGCTACAAGAATTTGATCTGGAAATTAAAGATAGAAAGGGGACTGAGAATCAAGTGGCAGACCACCTGTCAAGGTTGGAAGCAGACACAAGCACATTGACAAGGAAAGACATCACTGAAACTTTTCCTGATGAACAGCTGTTGGTGGTACAGCAAGCACAGATGCTGCAGCAGTCAGAATCTCCATGGTATGCAGATTTTGCTAACTATTTAGTAAGTGGGTTGTTACCACCCGAGCTGAAGTTTCAAGAGAAAAAGAAATTTCTTCATAATGTTAGAAGTTACCAATGGGATGACCCAGATTTATATAAGCTATGCCGGATCAATGTCTGAAGATGTCGAAGGAGAGGTTACCCATATACTGGAGTCATGTCATGCTGCAGCATATAGAGGACATTTTGGTGGTGAGCAATTTCTTAAAGTATTGATCGGTTATTATTGGCCCACTATTTTTAAAGATGCTTATGAGTTTGTTAAATGTTGTGACAGGTGTCAAAGGACAGGGAACATAACTAACAGACATGAGATGCCGTTGACCAACATACTGGAAGTGGAAGTTTTCGATGTCTGGGGAATAGATTTCATAGGACCTTTTCCCCCATCCTTTGGGAACTTATATATCCTTATTGCTGTGGATTATGTCTCCAAGTGGGTAGAAACTGTAGCATTACCTACCAATGATGCTAAAGTAGTGGTGGTTTTTCTGCAGAAAAATATTTTTTTCAGATTTGGCACTCCTAGAGCAATTATTAGTGACGAGGGAACACATTTTTGCAACAAAGTATTTGCTGCAGCAATGGTAAAATATGGAGTCCGACACAAGGTAGCTACATCATATCACCCACAATCTAATGGTCAAGCTGAAGTATCCAACAAAGAGATCAAAAAGATCTTAGAAAAAGTGGTGAACCCAACAAGGAAGGATTGGTCTTTACATTTACATGATTCTCTATGGGCCTACAGAACAACATACAAAACTCCACTCGGCATGTCCCCTTACCGAATTGTTTATGGAAAGGCTTGTCATTTGCCACTAGAGCTAGAGTATAAAGCACATTGGGCACTAAAGAAATTAAATTCAGATATTCATGCTGCAGCAGAGCAAAGAAATCTTCAGCTTTGTGAGCTTGATGAATTACGACTATTTTCATATGAAAATGCAAGAATTTATAAAGAAAGGACAAAAAACTGGCACGACAAGCATATCCAACACATACAATTTAGTCCTGGACAATTAGTATTGCTCCACAACACAAGACTAAGATTATTCCCAGGAAAGCTCAAGTCCCGATGGTCTGGCCCGTTTAAGCTGCTCAAATTTTATCCTCATGGAGCTGTTGATCTTTTAGATGAACAGACAGGTCAAGAATTTAAGGTTAATGGGCACAGGGTTAAGCACTACATACATCCAGCAGCAGATCGTTCCAAGGAGGTGTTACTCCTTAAAGAACCCAGCTATTGAGCAATGAAAGAAGGTCAGGCTGAAGGACCTTAAATCAAGCGCTCCATGGGAGGCAACCCATTGGGGAGACAGCCGCTTCAAACCAATTTTGATATCCTTTAGTTTTGTAGACAACCCTCCCTCTTGACCATCTTATTTAATTTTGTTTTTCTATGAGTAGCCATTTATTTTTATCCTTTTACATTATTGCATTCTTTATTTTCGCTTTAATTTTATCTACTTATTTCTCTTAATAATTTTAGAATTACTTTTATTTTGAAGTCAATATGACAATTGAATTCCATATTGACAAGTGAGAGTGTATGATGGCAGAATGCAGGGGTAAGCCACGTGTCAGAAGCTTTAGTATGGAGTATGTATCCGTTGTCAGAACAAGCAAATGGGTGCTACAGTAACTAATTTTACTGTTACAGTAAATTTAAAGCTGGAGCCTTTCACTTACCGTTGGAGATAAAATCGTGACAGGTGGATGCACGGATATCGATAGAAAATTGAGGAAACAAATCTCTGAAATTAATGCTTTAATTTCATTAACCGATAATTTTGGGGATATGCACATTTAATTCAAATATTTTATTCCCTCAATTATCTCTAGTTACTGTATTTATCTTCAAATTAAAGTCCATTATAAAAAGAGGTCACTGTGTTTAGAGCTCTAAGCCACTATTCCCCATCTCCTTCGCAAAGACAACTCTAACAATCCTTAAATTGTTTTTCTCTTTTTACTCTCAAGAAAAGTAACTTCAATTTGTCACTTTCTAAAGAATGAGAAAAAGTACTCGATGATCGAATCACGCCTTGAGCTACAACGAAGAAAATATGAAGAATTCATAGAGCCGCGTAAGATTCCGGAAGAGAAAGGGTTTCAATTCCCAGAACAACTCACTGGAATTGTACAAACAATTCATAATACTGCAGCAAAGCGAGGATGGTTAGAATTTTGCAATCATCCTCGTTGTTAACATGAATATGTTAATAATATTGATTTTGATGATAACAAACTTTAAATAGTTTTTGAATAAAATGTTGGAGCTATTCCTTAATAAATGAAAGCCTTATAATCATTCCAATCATTTTCATAAAAGATGGACTTTCAAATTAGAAAATGACTCTCTGCAAAATCTGGTTTAAAATGTGATTCTGGAAATAAATGGTGAACCGTTTTCTTTCAAATGGTTAACCGATTAAAATCATAGAGCAACATATTGCCTAAGCTCTAACCAATTAAGAAAAAAGAAAAACACAAAAATCTGGGAAGGCTACTGGAATTTAATGGTGAACCGTTTATTTAAACGGTTAACCGATAAAATCCAGAATTGAAGGTTGTACTCTTCTGGCACCGTTTAACAAAATCGGATAAGGCTAAATCGTTTTGCAGGTAACTGGAAACAAACGGCGAACCGTTTATTACAAACGGTTAATCGATAATATCCAGAGAAGTCATTTCATGCAAATCCTTAACCATTTAATGTAAAAGGATAACTGATGTTCATCTTGCAGGTCTCTGGAATTTAACAAAAAGGTAATCTAAACCTTATTTGAAATTGTAACTTTGACCCAAGCGGTTAATTAATGGTTAACGGCGAACCATTTTCGGGCCGACAGTTTGTAATGGCTAGTTTTTTAGCTCCAAATATAAATAAGCTCATTCAAATTCAAACAAGATTGATCACAACACGACTATTGAGCTTATACTCGAGAATACAATCTTCATAGCGCTTTGAACACATTCTTGCTTCATCTATTCACATATTGGGCATAATTGTGTAATCTTAAATATTGTGAGAGGCAAAACAAATTTGTAATCTTTTGTTTTGAGTGATTGTAAGTGTTGGGATACACTTGGGTTAAAGAGATTGGGATAATCTCTTGTTGTAAAGGTTATTGACACCTTGGAAGTCAAGTGTAAGCATTTGAAGCCTTTGAGGCTTGCTTAGTGGAATCCTCAAGCCCAGAAAGCTTGGAGGCGTGGACGTAGGCGAGGTTGGCTGAACCACGTAAAAATATATGTGTTTGAATCTCTCTTCCCTTATCTTTTTATATTGTGATCACCTTATTTGTTATTGCTTTGAATTTGGTTTATATTTGCATTAAGTTTTTCTTTATAAATTGAATAATTTTTAGAATTCCAATTCACCCCCTCTTGGGTTGCATAACTAGAATTTCATTTGCTATCAGAAACTTGTTCTCTTATTAGGACTTAATCGTCTAGAGTAAAAGATCCATGGCAACCCTAAATGACTCAACCTTTAGAGAAGGGCAATCCACAACTAGACCACCGTTCTTTGACGGTAATGACTATGCATATTGGAAAACTAGAATGAGAATCTATTTGCAAGCTTTAGATTATGAAATTTGGGAAGTTGTATGTGATGGTCCGTTTTTGCTCCTAACTAAAAATGAATTCGGGGAAGATATTCCAAAACCTTCAAGGGAATGGAATGAATTGGAAAAGAGAAAAGCTTCTCTAAATTCCAAAGCTATGAATGCTTTATTTTGTGCACTTGATAAGAAAGAATTTCATCGAGTATCTAGTTGTGAAAGTGCTAATGAAATTTGGCACAAACTTGAAGTAGTTTATGAAGGCACAAATCAAGTGAAAAAGTCGAAAATTAGTATGTACACTCGACATGATATGAGTTGTTCCAAATGGAACAAAAATGAGAGTGTGTACTCTATGTAGATTCTGAGGACATAGTAAACACTCTGGGAGCCGTGGAAAGACCTTCAAATAGCAAGAAAGTTAAAGAAAATCATTAGGTCACTTAAAAGAATGGAGACCTAAAAGAACGTATGAAGAGGCCAAAGATTTAAATGCTTTACCTCTTGATGATTTAATTGGTTCTCTCATTTTGTATGAAGAAGATTTGACCGCAAAAAGGGCATGAGGAGAAGAAGAAAGCATTGCTCTCAAAGCTTCAAAATATGAGTGATGGGAGAGTGAACGGATGATGAAAGCCATGTACTAGCGAGGTTCAGAAAATTCTTCAAGAAAACCAGAGAGCGAAGAAATTTCAGAAACTTCAAGAACCAAAGGGAGAAGAAAGAGGTAATCACATGCTATGAATGCAAGAAGCCTGGCCATATAAGATCGGAGTGCCTACTTATCAACAAACTCAAGAAGAAAGCCATGGTTGCAACTTGGGATGATAGCGAGGAAGATTCAAGTGATGAAGAAAGGTCGCAAGAAGTATCAATCCTAGCGCTTATGGCAATAGGAGGGGATGATGATCTCAATGAGGTAAGTGATCTCACCTATGATGAATTGTATGATGCTTTTAAAGAATTGCATAATGAGTTGATGAATATTGGTAAAAAGAATGTATGTCTTAAAAAGGAAATGGCAAAGCTTAAAAATGAAAATGAATCTCTAAATGCAAAAATTACATGCCTAGAAGTAGAGAATAAAACATTGCATGATGAAATTACATTATCAAATGAGAAACCTAGCATCTCACATGAGCATTTAGAATCACACATAGATGATTTGAGAAATGAAAACGAAATGCTTATGAAAAAGAGCAATGATTTGAATGAGATTGTTTTGAAATTTACAAATGGGCAAAAGATGTTGGATAATATGCTTAACTTACAAAAATGTGTTTTTGATAAAGAAGAACTTGGGTATAAGCCTAACTTGAAGCAAAAATATTATAAGAATTATTTTGTTAAAGCTACCTCCACAAGTGATCATAAGATTGTTTGCCATTATTGTAATCAAAACGGTCACATGAAATATAGATGTCCCGTGAAAAGGAATGCATATTATGGTGTCAAATGTATTTGGGTTCAAAAAGGAACCATTGCTAACTCTCAAGGACCCAAAAAGCTTTGGGTACCTAAAACTTGAGATTTTCTTTGTAGGGCTTAAAGAAGAAGAAAAATAAATGGTACTTGAGTTGGTTGTTCAAGGCACATATTTGGAAACTATGCATGGTTCTCAAGTTTCACAAAAATTGAAAATGGTGGAGCGTATCTTTTGGAGACAACTCAAAGGAAAATTCTTGGAATTGGAAATGGTGGTAAAGTTTCATCAACTCTAATTGAGAATATATGTTTGGTTGAGAACTTGAAACACACCTTAATTAGTATTATTCAATTATGTGACAACGGTTATAAAGTTATCTTTGATAAATTTAGTTGTGTTATTGAGAATTCATGTGATGGCAAGATCTTATTTGTTGGGAATAGATGTGGTAATGTTTATATCATTGACATAAAATGCATCTACTCTTGATAAATGTTTTTTCGGTATTGCATGATGATAGTTGGTTATGGCATAGAAAGTTAGGACATGCAAGTATGGATTTGATTTCAAAAATTTTGAAAAATGATTTAGTTAAAGGTCTTCCAAAAATTGGTTTTCAACAAGATAAGATTTTGAGCTTGTCAATTTGGAAAACAAATCAAAACATCTTTCAAAAATAAAATCATATTTCTCTTGAAACCACTTCAACTTCTTCACATGGATTTATTTGGGCCTATAGATATGCTAGTTTAAATGGAAAATATTATGCATTTGTGATAGTGGATGATTATTCTAGATATACTTGGGTATTATTCTTAGCCAAGAAGGATGATGCTCTTAATGCCTTTAAAGTGCTTTGTAAGAAAATACAAAATGAAAAAGGGTATGGTATTGCATGCGTTAGGAGTGATCATTGAGGAGAGTTTGAAAATCATGCATTTGAGATTTTTTGTAATGACTTTGGCATTGAGCATCAATTTTCATCACTAGAACTCCTGACAAAATAGAGTTGTTGAGAGAAAGAATAGATCCATTCAAGAAATGGCTAGGATTATGTTGAATGAAAATTCATTGCCTAAGTATTTTTGGGCCGAGGCCGTCAACACCGCTTGTTATGTTTTAAATCGTGTGTTGATTAGACCTTATCTTAATAAAAACTCCATAACTTTGGAAAGATAGAAACCCAATATTGGTTATTTCAAAGTGTTTGGATGCAAATGTTTTATTTGAACACAAAAGAAAATCTTGGCAAATTTGATCCAAAATCTAATGTTGGTATTTTCTTGGTTATTCAACTCAAGCAAAGCTTATAGAGTCTATAACAAAATACACTAGTTGTAGAAGAATCTATGCATGTTACATTTGATGAGTCTAACCCCTCCTCTGGAGAAAGGAATAAATTATGATGATGCGGATGGAGAGTTAAGAAGAACCATCAAATGATAATCAAGAAAATGCACTACAAAGAAATCAAGAGGATGAACAAGAAGAGCAAACAAATATGGAAGCAACATGAAGGTACTTCTCAAACACTCCCAGTGGAGGTATGTTTCTTCTCACCCTAAAGATGTAATCTTAGGAGATCCATCACGAGGCGTTACAACTAGATCATCACTTAGGAATACTTGTGAGCATAATGCATTCATTTATCAAATTGAACCCAAATCCTTTGCGGATGCGAAAAATGATGAATCTTGGATTATGGCAATGCAAGAGGAGTTAAATCAATTTGAAAGAAACAATGTGTGGGAATTAGTTCCTAAACCAGAACATCAATCTGTCATAGGTACTAAATGGATATTTAGAAATAAGATGGATGAATCCGGTGTGGTTGTAAGAAATAAAGCTAGATTAGTGGCTCAAGGTTACAACCAAGAAGAAGGAATTGATTTTGATGAAACATTTGCTCCCGTTGCTAGACTAGAATCAATTAGAATGTTGTTGGCATTTGCATGCCATAAAGATTTCATCTTATTTCAAATGGATGTGAAAAGTGCTTTCTTAAATGGGTATATTATGGAAGAAGTATATGTAAAACAACCTCCTGGTTTTGAAAATGAAAAACTTCCAAATTATGTTTATAAGTTGTGTTGTGCAAATTTTAATGTACTCGCAAGCGCACGAATCTATTGTAGTATAGACTAATGGTGACGAGTGTCGATCCCACGAGGAGGTGGATTTTAATTATATGTAGAATTAATTTTGTAAATGGGTGGTTGGATTTATGGTGGAAATGATTTAAATTATCCTAAAATTGGAATTGAAATGGCGATAATAAATTGAAGCGAAATCTATTGAAATGACGTACTTGGGTATCTGGATCCGTATCAACATGCATCATGGGCTAAATAATCCGTATTAATGCCAATTAAATCATGAGGGGGGAATCCACACCTCATGAACCACGCTCTAATCAATATGGTGCTAAGGGCGTCAAATAATAATAACCTTATACTAGAAAGGTGTAACAAGCGGTATCTGAACAAGATCGATTATTATTTATGACGATAAGTCAAATCATCCACAATAACGAGAGGGGAATAGAAATTAAATTTACCAATAAATCCCATGACTAATTTTGAGAATTCACCTTAAACCCAAGCTTGAAAGTAAATTTACTCATAATCGAACTGGGGCAAAATGGGAATTTATTAAAATACAAAGAAAATACAAGATGGAGAGAATTACGAAAATGGATCCCAAAATGGATTCGAGAGATATCCGATTAGGGAGAGGCCCTTTTATAGATACATGGAGTAAATCATGGCCATCGGATTAAACAGTTTGACGCTTCGAGTTATCACGTCATCAGTCCGCGGTTTGACCAGCGGATGAAACGATGTTTGACCCGACTTTGACGATAGCGGTTTGACCCGGATGAGCGATGCGCGGTTTGGTTGAAAATAATCGTGTGATGCATCGTCTGCGAGATTTTTTCGTCATGATATCACGCGTCACCATCAATACATAAGAATTTTAGCCCAATGTGATCATTGACACCTCATCGTCAATGCCACATCATCGGTCCGTCTATGTGAGCGATAGCGTATCTGATCATATACGTGAATATCGCAATATGTGAATAGTGTCATTTTTCTTTTATGCTCCTGGGTTTAGTCACCGCCCCGAGTTCAAAAGTGATGTCCGTTTTTGTATGATCTCTCCTTTATTGTGAAATGACTATAATGCCCTAAAATACATAAATTACTTAATTAAAATAAAACACACGTAATTAAATCACAAGAATGTTAAATACATAAAAGTAAGGGTTGTTAGTAAGACTTGAAATGTAAAATGACGGTTTTCTCCTTTATAAATATACATTTTCTAACACTCAACACACAAACTTATTCTAGTCCCTAGCAAATAAAAAACAAAATTCAAATTCAAAATGATTTTTTTTTTTTGAAACATATTTATTCAATCATTAATGATAGCGATCAAATAAAAGTATAACATTATCTCCGATCTAAAGAAATATCACACCGTATTAACCATCCACGTGAAAGACTTTGTTATATCTACTTTCAAGAATGACATGTCAAACCCCAAAATCTCCTTTGGAAGTGGTGACACTCTCACAAAGAAATTAAAACCCGATAAACATAGTCACTCCGATGAATGGTAATTGAGAGAGAAAATAATAAAGAAATGATATCAGTACGCCTCAAGATGAAATAAATATTGACTTAAATAATACGATCTCAAGTCAAATAAAATGTTAGTCAACCACTTTATTTATCTTTTTTTTTTTTTTTTTATCGTACATCTTTTTAGCCCATATAAACCTACTTGGTATAGTTCCTAAAATCAAGAAGGACTTTTATTAGGGGCGTAGGCTGGGATATGGCTAACAAAGAAAGGAAATAAGGAAAACAAAGTGTATGTTTGAGAAAAATGCAGATTTTTTTTTTTTTTTTTTTTGGAAGTTGCAAGGTGGATTTCACCTATTATTGTTATTTTTATTCTTTTGAAACAACTTTTGTTTTGTTTTGTTTTGTTTTGTTTTGTTTTTTTGTTTTTTGCTTTTATTTGGCATAACTTCACTGAACAACATAATTATTTACATTTTCTCAAACATAAATAGGTGATGGAACTTAAAAGACATTGGGTAATACTCCAAATCGGAGTGGGTCAAGATGATAAGTTAAAAGGTTTTGTTCTTTTTTTTTTTTTTTTTAAAGGCTCAAAGGGGTATGGATATTTAATAAAAGGGATGGCTAGAAACAAACGGATCAAAGATGGCCTTTTCCATCGCTCTTTTCCAAATAATTATCCATATCTCTTTTTGGTTAGATGGGCCTCCCAATGTAATACATTTTTTCTTTTTTTTTTTTTTTTTTTTAATTTTACCATTTTTTAAAGGGTTAACTTAAAAGAAATCTAGAGATCGTGTATAAAATAATAAAGCTAATTTAAGGCGTATAGAGAATGGGCAAAGGGTTACTCCAAGAAAATGATTCAACAACTCACTTGGCACTTATTTATGACATGTTCATTCCTTCAAGAACTCATGTTGTCTACATCAACATGTAAAGTAGCAAACATAGCGTAACATCACTTAAGACCAAAGATAATACAAATACTAAAATTTGAAATTAATCATGTCATCCAATGTTAAAACAAATAACACAATTTTTTTTTTTTTTTAACAACATTCTACCCCCCAACCTATTCTAAACATGAAAGGAAAATATGCATGCAGAAATGTGAAAATGATGTAGAAAAATTTATTAGAAAAAGAAATGTTTTTTTTTTTTTTTAACTAAGAAGATGCGTTTCTAGAGGCACGACACTCCATATTCAGCCATCTTCGACTCAAAAATTGGAAAATATATATTTATAAAGGAGAAAAAGGAAGAAAACAGTTTTGTTTTTTTTTTTTTTTAACGATGAAGATGCGTTTCTAGAGTAACTACACTCCATATTCAGCCATCTTCAACACAAAACGTTAGCAACAGTTAGTTTCTACAACAAAAATCACGAAAAACTAACCAAGATTCCACTGATTATCATTCCTCCCCCAACGTAAGTAAACATTGTCTCAATGTTTGAAAAGAAAGAAGTAGAGTTTAGAAGACATCACCGGGTGGTGAAGAAAATATTTATGTGAGAGTTAAATCTAATTTGTACTTCTATCATGCCATCGTTACCATCATTATTTGGTCGCTCCAACACAAAGGTCCAGGGGTCTGGCTCCGGTTTATAAGCTTGTAACATATCAAGTAGCTCATTAGCAGTGTGAGCACAAATAAAGAGTTTTTTCACATTAGAAGGAATGAAATAATTTTTTATTGCATGGTTAAGAAATGCGATAAAGCCATCATAAAAGTTATTGCATTTAACAAACCGATGGGTTTCTGGTGAATGTGCAGATGGGCCCAAGATGCTAGTGTCGCTCTAGTGTTGCAAGATCTCCTGGAAGGAAAATAAAAGCATCAGCATGATTAAGCATTTCAGTTATTCGTTCTTGCATACCTGAGACGACTAACTCTTCTCCAGTTGATGAGTCAGACGAGCTGCCCAATGGTTTTAGGATTCTTGGGATGATGCCTAACACTTGGCTTCCTCTGATAAAAGCTGCTTCTGAGACCATTTTTGATAACCCTCGGTTACCTCCATACAAATGTAAATTTCTCATTTATCTTCGACCAAGATCTATCGCCTCAATAACTCTTTATGTTTGCCAGGTAAATCCGTAAAGCAAATGTTCTTGAATTGTCTATTGGGAGTAGCTGCCATTGTGATACTTCTCGAAAACAATTTGTGAGTGCTTGACAAAAAGGAAATCACATTTAAGAATCTTGGTGACAGTGGATCACAGTTGTGTATGAGGTAACATGTCAGTGTCAAATAACGCGTAAAGCACGTGGCTCGCTAGTCAAAAAGGAAACAGTAAAAGGGAAAAAGAAAACAGTAATAAGGAAAAAGCAAACAGTAACAAAATTATTAAAGACAATAATGCAAACAATAAAACAACAGTGAAATGAAATAAAATAACAGTAAAGTAAAAGGATATTTACACGTAGTTGCGACTGTGGCTCACATCTTCCTCTGGTTTTACGTCCAGAAACGGCTTGAACGCCCTCTATGGGTCGAGGATAGGCTTCCCATCCAGTTTTCTTATAAACTGGCAAACAAGGTCGTTTATAGTCAGATTCTTGAGACTATATCGTGCATCCTCTTTATGAAATAATGGCCATAACTGGAGAATCGCTCCTTGCATATCCACTGGGATGCGTTCAAGAGACAAAGGATATCATCCAATGACTCCTTATTCAAGCCATCCCTAATGAATTGAATCTATCTTCTCTCGTTATCGACATCATTCAAGAACATGGGTTTTATCGCAACTCATTTCGTTCGCACACTTGTGACAAGCAATATAAATTCTTCGAGTTTTTTGCATAATTTCTTTTACCACAACCAGGCATGTATGCAATAAATTTAGGGAGGTAACTCACCGCCAATCGTACTTTAGCCTCGATTAACCAACGGATGTCTGCGGGTATGTTATTCCTCATGAGTAATCGCATGCTCAGATCGCTTTTATAGATCGTGGGAGGGCATTCGAGGGAGTGAAGGGAATCTTGTGAAGCTTCGCTAGAATCTCGCTTCGCCCATACCTTCGCCGAATATCGTTATTATGGGAAACTCAAGTAACCGACTTGATTGTCACGGAAAGATCGTTATCGCCACTTCACCGGGTAACAAACTAAAGTACACAAACGAGAAAACAAATTAAACACACAAAGAAAATTAAAATCGTCCTCTTATCGAATTCTACCTCCAACTCCGGATGTAAGTAAACACTTCTCTCAATATCTCCGAAGTTGGCTTTCTAAACCCTCAACATAGGCTACTAACTCGGTGGTTGTAGAGCCCAAATACGATGTGTTTTACAAAATTGAATCACTTTACGAGATGAGTTTTGACACGTTGAAGTGGTTTAAGAATGTTCGTGAGGAATGGTCTAAGTATGGTACCATGATTAACAATGATAAGAAAAAAACTTATTGGAAAAACAAACACACTTATGCAAAAATAATTTCAATTAACAAATAAAAAGAAAGAAAGAAAAATCAAATCAACGAAGAGAAAAAAAATCAATTCAAATGGTGGGTCAAAAATTTATTTCTGTCTTCTCCATGTGCTCGTAACTTTCTAAATATGGCTTTAATCTTTGACCATTGACTTTAAACGTGACATTCTTTCGGGTCTTTAATTTCAATTTGCCCATGTGGAAAAAAGCAGTATGTGCAATAAATGGGCTGACCAACGAGAGCGTAATCTCAGGAATAGGTGCAAAAGTGAATAAAAGCACTTTCCTTCGAGTGAACGATTTTCATAATGTGCTTGTCATGAAAGACTTTCATTCGTTGCTTTGTAAATTCGGCATTTTCGTATGCATCATTGTGAATTTCTTCAAGTTCTGCCAGTTGTAATCTTCTTTCTGAGCTGGCTTGCTGCATGTCAAAGTTGAATTTCTTGATGGCCCAATATGCACGATGCTCGAGTTCCACAGGTAGGTGGCAAGCTTTTCCATACACTAGCCTGTAGGGTGACATCCCAATCGGGGTCTTGAAGCCGTTCTATATACCCATAATGTATCATCAAGTCTTAATGACCAATCTTTCCCGGCCTCAAATAACCGTCTCTAATATGTGCTTTATTTCGATTGGAGATTTCAACACCTTTGGTTTTGGATGATACGGGTCGCCACTGTGTGATTGAATACTTTGTCAAAAGAGCTTTGAATGCTTTGTTACAAAAGTGGGCACCACCATCACCGACATTCGAGGAATCCAGCGTGAAACAACGTTGCTTTTCAAAAATCCTATCACCACTTTGTGATCATGGTCCCATATGGAATTGCTTCTACCCATTTCGAGATCGAATAACACCAACCAATATGTATTGATACAAAAGAAGGGGAAAAGGTCCCATGAAGTCGATACCAGACGCCAAATCTCAACCACTAAAATTGGATTTAGTGGCATCATGTTCCTTCGCGTAATGCTCCATTCGCTGACACCTATCACGTGAAGAACAAAAGTGTGTTGCCTCGAAATAGTGTTGGCAATAGAAACCACATTGTAAAAACTTTAGTCATTTGTTTTCTTAGCAAATGGCCTCCACGCTTGTTCATGGCGGAGAATGAAGAATATTCTAAATTTCATTTCGGGGACACATCGCCTAACAATTTGTCTGCATAATACTTGAACAATACGGTCATCCAAAAGAAATTCTTTATTTCGCAGAATTTAGTCTTGTCTTGCTTGGTCAATGCTCGGAAGTTTACGTAATAAGATAATTAACTATATCAAGATACAAGGTCATACTTCCACACTCATTAATTGTTCATCTGGAAATGACTCATTTAATGGTAATAGCTCAGAATTGTGTCAAATGGAGCGAGAGGTGGTCACAACATTTTCTCGTCCTTTCTTATCTTTTGAATTCCAAGTCAAATTCTGCAAAAGTAACACCCAACTAATTAGTCAGCTTTTGCATCTTTCGTGAGAAGATATTTAAGAAGCGGCGTGATCGTGAATATAATTATTTTACTAACGAGATAAGATCGAAATTTTTCCAATGCAAACACTCATCGCTAGCATTTCTTTTTCGAGTTGAATAGTTCAACTGCATCATTCAATGTCATACTAGCATAGTAAATAACATGAGGAATTCGATCAACTCTTTGTCCTAAAATCGCTCCTCGCATAATCGGATGCATCACATAAGCTCAAATGGTAAGCTCCTCGAATGATGGGTGATGGTGTCAACAACTACTTTAATTTTTCAAACGCCACAAGACATAAATCATTAAAGATAAAAGGTACATCCTTAGCAAGTAGATTGCATAAGTGTCTAGAAACTTTGCTAAAATCTTTAATGAAACGTCTATAGAAACCAGCATGCCCAAGGAAAGATCTTACTTCTCTGACTATTTTAGGTGGAGGAAGATTAGAAATGAGATCCACCTTGGCTTTGTCAACCTCAATACCTTTGCTCGAAATGATGTGACCGAGAACAATACCTTGTTTTACCATAAAATGGCACTTCTCCCAATTTAAGATTAAGTTCTTCTCGATACATCTCTGCAGAACTAGCGTTAGATGATGTAAACATTGATCAAACGAGTCACCAAAGACAGAAAAATCATCCATAAAGACTTCAAGGAATCGTTCAACCATATCAGAAAAAATGCTCAACATGCATCGTTGGAATTTATCAGGTGCATTACATAATCAAAATGGCATTCTCCTATATGCAAAAGTGCCAAAAGGGCAAGTGAAAGTAGTTTTCCCGATCTTTTGGGAATCTGATTATATCCTGAGTAGCCATCTAGAAAGCAATAAAATTCATGGCCTGCTAATCTATCAAGCATTTGATCAATAAATGGTAAAGGAAAATGGTCTTTACGTGTGACAGAATTCAACTTTCTATAATCAATGCATACACGCCATCCTGTAGTTACTCTAGTTGGTATCAATTCATTATCAGTGACTCGACTTTTTCGGGGACAACTATGCAGGACCCATGAACTATCAGAAATTGGGTAAATGATACCTGCGTCTAATAGCTTAAGGATTTCTGTTCTAACAACTTCTTTCATATTAGGATTTAACCGACGTTGCATTTCCCTAGTAGATTTAGTATTTTCATCAAGGTGAATGTAATGCATGCAATCTGCAGGGTTTATACCTTTTATGTCTGCTATGGTCCATCCTAATGCTCCTTTGTGCTCTTTTAAAACATCCAACAACTTACCTTTTTGTTCGTCGTTTAGGGATGATGAGATGATTACCGGTAGAGTGCTTTCTTCTCCCAAAAACGCATATTCCAATGTGTTGGGTAATGGTTTGAGCTCGAGTTTTGGTGATTCGATGATGGGATGAGTTTCTTCCGATGGTGCTAGTTGTTCAACTCTTGACTTCCATTTATTAGTGTCCATGGATGGTGTTGAGTCAAGGCGTTGACTCATCAACCGATCAATATCAAATCAAACCAGCGAAGTTAAACATGTTTGTAAAGGATCATCACTAAGGTTTGAAAGAAAAGTATTATCAACTATTGTTTCTATTAAATCCACATCAACAATTCCATCATCTGCACTGTGAGGTTGTTTGACAATGTTGAAAATGTTTAGCTCCATAGTCATGTTGCCGAAGGACAGCTGCATATTTCCAGTCCTGCATTGAATGTGAGCATCTGCATTTGCCAAGAAAGGTCGGCCGAGAATAATGGGGATGTGCTTCCTTGAATCCTGTATTGGTTGAGTGTCAATTACAATGAAATCAACAGGAAAATAAAACTTGTCTACCTGGATAAGCACGTCCTCCACAATACCACGAGGTATTTTTGGAGTAACACCACCGAGGTGTATTCTCCCGGTCAAGTTTCACGAATACGTAAGGCAACAAATTTACACTAGCTCCTAAATCCAACAAAGCATTCTCAATTGTGGCGTTCCTATACTATGAGATAGAGGGTCTGCATTTAGAGAATTTTATGTTGGAGTATAGAACTAACGTTTTCGTTAAAATGCCTTCTTTTGAACATGCATATTTCTCTTTTAGTACAAAGGTCTTTAAGAAACTTGGCATAAGATGGAACTTGTTTAATAGCATCAAGCAAAGGATATTAACACTTCACTGTTTTCAAGATTTCGAGAATCTCACCGTGGATTTTCCTTCTTGCCTTTCGCTAACCTCTCCGAGGAAATGGAGCTTTGGAACGTATTCTCGGGTTGGTTTCTTCTCCTCCGATTGGTGAGTCTTCAACATTCTGTACAATTAGATTTTCTTTTGTCACACGCATCTCCACTTTGTTTTCGACATCTTTTCCTTTCGCAAGGTCATGACTACTTTGACCTCTCCATGTGGTGAACTAGTACTTGCTTCATGTACTTTAGGATTAAATCGGGTTGACTTGGAAATTTGCCTTTCCATTGCCAAGGTTCGAAGCAAGTTGTCCCACCATCTTCTCGAGGTCAAACCGATTGGCTTGTGAATCAAGCCTCGCTTCTCAACTCATTTCAAGTCCATCGATAGTGCGATTGCTCAATGGTAGAATGAGTAACATTCTTGAAATTGGAATGCATCCTCCCATGGTCTAGGTTGAGAGTAGTTAAGTTCGATTGTATGGTCTAAATGAAATTTGAGGCTTCGAGGAATTTGAGAAATTTGTTGCGGAGTCAGCTGGTCCATTCTGCTGGAATCCTTGAGATCACGAAAAATTTGGGTGGTATCTCCATCAAGGGTTATAAGTGTTGGAGTATGGATTGTAATTTGATGGCTTTTCATTACACCTATGGCATTGGCTTGATCGGTATAGTCATGGTCATGTGGTTCGCTGATTTAGCAATCGATAACGATGCTTATTTGTCGAGCAAGACCTTCAACCATCTCCTGACTTCTTTGATTCCGAAGTTGACTCGCCAATTTGAACCTCATTTACCCTTTTAATTCTTTTTGGTATTCGAGTGGATCGTTGTTGGGAATTGTCCGCTTGTGAAAGAATTCCCAAATCTCGCGCTTTTTGACATTAGCTCTCCTCCACTTGTTGCCATTAGCCATTCTTGCACATTCGGCAATAATCCCTCCAAAAAGTATTGGCATTGGTGCCATTTTTCGTACCCATGATGTGGACACTTCAAGAGTAGCCCATTGAATCGCTCCCATGTTTCGAAAAATTGCTCGTCCTCTCTCTGGGTAAACTCTGAGATTTCCCTGCGAATAGCATTGGTTTTATGCACTGGGAAATATTTATTCAAAAATTTCGTTACCATTTGTTCCCATGATGAAATGCTATTAGCAGGTAAAGTATTTAACCATGAACGAGCTCTATCTTTTAAAGAAAATGGGAATAATCTGAGTTTAACATCATCGTCTGAAAAATTCTCATATTTAAATGTTTGACAAATGGCATGAAAATCATTCAGATGATTATATGGGTCCTCATTTTCTAAGTAGAATGTGGGGAGACAATTTAGCACTAGGTTTTAGTTCAAAAGCCCCTACATTTGGTATCTAATACAATGATGCTTCAAATTAGCTAAAGGAAGTAGTCCTTAAACTCTCCGTATAAGTTTGTAAATCCATTCCAAATTTATTAATGTGTTTGTGTAAGTTTTTTCTAATTCAAGGTCTATAGGTTCAAGATTGTAATAATGACCTACTACCATTACGCAAAAATAAATAAAATAAAAATAAAGATGCAAACAAAACAAAAAATAAAGATGGGAACAAAACAAATAAAAAATAAAGATGAGAACAAAACAAATAAAAATAAAGAAGAGGGAGAAATTACGATACTAACCTTATTACGCTGTTATAACCTTTCTATAAAAATACACAAAAACAAATACGTGAAATAAATTAAATAAAATAAACAAAAAATTACAAAGAAAGAAAAAAAAATAAATTGAAAAATAAATTACAAAATTTTAAAGAAGAGAAAAAGAAAAGAAATACTAACCTTTAATTTTAGATTCACTTTGTTTTTCTTCTTTTTTTTTTTTTAAATAATAAAAAATACAAGAAAACAATTAAATGGAATTATTCACAAAAATTAATTCTATGAATTAAAATTACTTACCTCCCCGGCAACGGCGCCAAAAACTTGTTGTGCAAATTTTAATGTACTTTAATCTATTAGTATGAAATGGTGACGAGTGTCGCATCCCGAGGAGGTGGATTTTAATTATATGTAGTAATTAATTTTGTAAATGAGTTGGATTTATGGTGGAAATGATTTAAATTATCCAAATTGGAATTGAAATGGCGATAATAAATTGAAGCGAAATCTGAAATGACGTCTTGGGTATCTGGATCCGTATCAACATGCATCACGCTAAATAATCCAGATATCGCAATTAAATCATGGGGAATCCACACCTCATACGCCTAATCAATATGGTTATTTATCGTGCCAAATAATAATAACCTTATACTAAAGCCGGGTAACCAAGATGTCAGACAAGATCAAGATTATTTGACGATAAGTCAAATCATCCACAAAACTAGAGGGGAAAAGAAAATAAATTTACCAATAAAGCCTATGACACATGTTGAGACTTCACTTCAACCCAAGCTTGAAAGGAAATTCATAATTGAACTAGGCAAATGGGAATTTATTAAAATACAAAGAAAATACAAGATGGAGAGAGAATTACGTAAAATGGATCCCAAAATGGATTCGAGATATCCAATTAGGGGAGAGGCCCCCTTTAAATAGATACATGCAGTAAATCATGGCCATCGGATTAAAAACATTTGACGCCGTGATCGCCACGCCATCAGCCCACGGTTTGACCACGCTGGATGAAAAGAATAACGGTTTGACCCCTTTGAACAAGAACGCGGTTTGATGAACAAGTAACGCGGTTTTTGAAAATAATCGTGTGATGCATGCACGCAGATTTTTTTCACCGAGATATCGCCGTCACCATCAAGACATAAAATTTTAGCCAGGATCGCGACACCTCATCACCAATGCCACATCATCGGGTCGTTTATAAGAACGATACAGACATATACGTGAATAGTACCGTACATGAGAATAGTGTCATTTTTCCTTTTATCTCCTCCAAGGTTTTCACGAAGTTCAAAAGTGATGTCCGTTTTGCCGTCGATCTCCTTTATTGTGAAATGACTATAATGCCCCTAAAATACATAAATTACTTAATTAAAATAAAACACACGTAATTAAATCACAAGAATGTTAAATACATAAAAGTAAGGGTTGTTAGTAAGACTTGAAATGTAAAATGACGGTTTTCTCCTTTATAAATATACATTTTCTAACACTCAACACGTTTAAAGCCTTGTATGGATTAAAACAAGCACCTAGAGCATGGTATGATAGGCTTAAAAATTTCTTGTTAGAAAATGATTTTTCCATGGGTAAAGCGGATACTACTCTCTTTGTTAAACATAAGGACAAAGACATACTTGTTGTTCAAATTTATGTTGATGATATTATTTTTGGTTCTACTAATGAATTGTTGTGTCAAGAATTTTCATCTTGCATGAGTAATGAATTTGAAATGAGTATGATGGGAGAGTTAAAGTACTTCATTGGGCTACAAATAAAACAAAATAAGGAAGGAATTTTCATAAATCAAGCCAAGTATGTAAAAGATCTACTCAAAAGATTCGGCATTGATGACTCAAAGACCAAAAATACACCAATGAGCACAACAACCAAGCTCGACAAAGATGAAAAAAGGCAAGAAGTGGATATCAAATGTATCGAGGTATGATCGGATCTTTACTTTATTTAAGCGCAAGTAGACCGATATCATGTTTAGTGTATGCGCAAGATTTCAATTATGTCCCAAGGAATCCCATTTGCTTGTCATTAAAAGAATTTTTCGTTATTTGAGTGGAACCATAGATATTGGACTTTGGTATCCTAGGGAACTATATAGATTTAACATGCTATTGGATGGATTTTTCCGATTATAAAGTTGATAGAAAAGCAAGTGGAACTTGCTA
Source organism: Citrus cavaleriei (assembly GCA_030448925.1). Classification (NCBI taxonomy): domain Eukaryota; kingdom Viridiplantae; phylum Streptophyta; class Magnoliopsida; order Sapindales; family Rutaceae; genus Citrus; species Citrus cavaleriei. The sequence goes on along the minus strand of JAUJEN010000274.1, from coordinate 717,338 downwards.
TATCCTAGGTCACTCATTTGTTTCATGGTTTAGCAAGAAACAAAAAATTTCAACTCTCAATATATATGAAGTTGTTGTACAAGCTCTTTTGGATGAAACAAACACTTAGAGACTATGGTATTAACCTAGAACAAATTCCCATTAAGTGTGATAATACTAGTGCTATAAATCTTTCAAAGAATCCCATTCAACACTCTAGAACCAAGCATATAGAAATAAGACATCATTTCTTGAGAGATCATGTTCAAAAAGGAGATATTTCATTAGAGTTTATTTCTACAGAAAAACAACTCGCCGATATTTTTACCAAACCCCTTGGTGAAGAACAATTTTCAAAAATTCGGCATGAACTTGGGATGATGAAATTTTCGCATTAACGTCTCTATTCATGCTATAAAGTGTACTGAATTGATTGACTAATTGGTGATTTAATATTTATGAAATGCTTAAGCTTGATATTCAAATGATGTATTTGCTTTGTTAATTCTTGATTGATTATATGAATTAATTGCTTGAATACATGTTCATGAATCATGCATTAAAATGGCTCATAAAACATTTTTAGATCAATCAAATGATCTTGGAATGTATTATTTGCTAGCCAAAAATTAAATCAAATGTGCGAAATTATAGATAAAATAAACGGATAACTTTTCCAATAAAGCAACTGCTTTATTCCGTAAAAAGATTTTTTGTCGTCTTTTACCCTTTTCACCTTGATACAATCAAACCTGCTTAAAAAAGAGAGTCCTCTAACAGTTACTCCTTAGCCGTTAAGAGCTTAACCTTTCACCGTCTCCCATTCTTTAAACGGTTAACCGTTTTTGTGAATATAAAATTGTTCAAAGGTTTTCTTCCTCTTTAGTTGCCCTTTCACTGCTTTGACCCATAGTTGCCGACGCCCTCCTCTCCCCAATCTTCATTTTCCTTGCTTTTACCAAATCAAACTCTACAACATCATTTCTTATCTCCTTTAACACTTTCACCGATTCAAATCTTCAAATCAAGCCCAAAATTGAAAATCCCAAATCTAAAACCTAATTCTTCGCGTTTTAACCCGATGCTTCCCATTCTTCAACCAAATTGAGTATTAATTAAAATCACATCATCTACTCATTCCTCAGCAAATAATCGGTTCATTTTCTTCTCATCACATCTCTCCCACATTTTTCAAACGTTTGCTTTACCATGGTCGCACTTCTGAGAAATCTCAAGTAAAATCAGGCCTTCAGGAACCTATAAAGACCACGGAAGTCTCCTGAATTGTAAGAATTCATTTCCCATGCCTTCCTTGGCCGAGGATCGCTCAATGGTCGAAAGGTACTTGACTCTTCTTACGTTGAAATAGATGATTTCATTGGTTGTATGTGGTAGCTAGGGATATCTTCAACCTCGAGTCTGCCGTTGACTTTGATGATCGAGTTTATCCCAACTTAGTGTATTTTATTCATGGAAATCTTTCGCTAAATAGGATAGTTACTCAAGTCAAATGTGTGCCTATTGAATTTGATGATCACGGATCTAACGACGTTCTTGGTATCTCTGAGGGTCTTATTTACACCTCTAGGAAAGCCCTTCACTTTGACAGCTTTTTGTCATACGGATGGAGTCCGTAATATTTGTGTCGAGACTTGTCCGATGAGATCTGCCACCTTTTCTGGTCTCAACTTTACCTCTCCAAGTTCGCATTCTTTCACTCTATCTTACACATAGTGACAAGGAAGGGTCACTTCCGGATGAGAATTCTGAGGTTCGTTCCTTAGATAGCCTTATTTCAGGCCGTCCCATTAACCTCGGCTATGTTATTGTGCGGCACATGTTGACTGTTTGCTTCCATATGGCAGTATCATTACTAAGATACTGCGACGCTTTGAGGTGCCTATTCTTGATACCCCCATATTTAGACCGGATTGGTCCCGAGGCCATGACTAGTATCGGTTTTTCTAGGAAGAATGGAGAGTGGATAAAGACAAGCAACTCTAAAAACCGGGATACCTTGATTGCTCCAGAGGACGATCGGATACTCAACGATGTCTATCCTCCCGATAAGCTTCCCGATTTTAGATTAAGAGCTCATCCGCATCCTCCGCGTCGCCGTTTTGTCCCTCGGCCTCCAGCTAACTCTGACTCTGAGGAGCGTGTGATGGGTGCTGACATTCCCTCCTCTTCCGAGCCGCCTTTCGCTCCCGAGCAGCCTCCTGCTTCTAAGCCATTTGCTGCAGCCTATGACGCCTCAGGTCACCTCCAGCCTGGGCTCAACCTCTGCTACGGCGTTGTCAGCGTGATTGATTCTTGATGTTCACCGGATTTCGGAGCGCCAGAAGCTGATTCTTGATCGGTTGGACACTTTTTCCCGTGACCACCAGCAGCTATGTTCGACTTTTCGTGACCTTCCAAGAAGAGCATTGATCGGTGACTTGAGCTTTATCATTGGACAACGACTCTTTCTCCGTTATTCGGCTATGATCCGCAAGACATCTTCTCCGCCTCCATAGTTTCTGAGTTCTACTTTCGCACATACATTTCATATTTTGGTTGTTTGCATGTTGCCATTTATATTTTTATACACTGCTACCTCTATATACTCTTTATGGATTTTGATGACATGTTTTTGTGATGTTCTTAATGTTGGATGACTTGATATTGGTTGATGAGATTGTTGGTTTATTGGTTAATGAAGTGTCGGTTTGTATGTTCATGGCATTGTTGGTTTGTTGGATGATGGAGTTGTTGTTAATCTATTTTGGAAGTGTTTTCATCTCCTTTTGTATTAGTGGTTTTGCTCTATTTTAAGGGGAAACTCTACCAAAATTGTCGCTCGCCAAAATCAGGTAACTTCTTTAACGGATTTGCAGTTTTCCTTTCTCTCTTTTCTTTTTGATGATGAAGGGGGAGATAATTATGGGGAGATTTAAAATGAATTTAAAAATGTTTTCTTGAGCAAAAATCTTTTTATTGGACATTTCTTAATTTGGCCATACATTTAGGGGGAGCAAAATATTGAATGAAGTTTGTCATCATCAAAAAGGGGGAGATTGTTAACATGAATATGTTAATAATATTGATTTTGATGATAACAAACTTTAAATAGTTTTTGATTAACATGTTGGAGCTATTCCTTAATAAATGAAAGTCTTATAATCATTCCAATCATATTCATAAAAGATGGACTTTCAAATTAGAAAATGACTCTCTCCAAAAACTGGTTTAAAATGTGATTCTGGAAATAAACAGTGAACCGTTTTCTTTCAAACGGTTAACCGATTAAAACCAGAGAGCAACATATTGTCTAAGCTCTAACCGATTAAGAAAAACGGAAAACACAAAAAGCTGGGAAGGCTACTGGAATTTAACGGTGAACCGTTTATTTAAACGGTTAACCGATAAAATCCAGAATTGAAGGTTGTACTCTTCTGGCACCGTTTAACAAAACCGGATAAGGCTAAATTATTTTGTAGGTTACTGGAAACAAACGGCGAACCGTTTATTACACTTAGACTTTGGTTGAATTATATGAGACTGCTAGAGCAAAGCCAGAAGAATAGAACAGATCCTAAGTCTGGGGGGAGAAGCACGTTTGACTAACTGTGATTTCTATGAAATACAATCTGTTCCAATGGCTCAAGTTGCTGAGTAACCAGATCTGAGTATGTACCCCATATGCAGAATTGTGTTCAAAGGTAGCAAGAGTTATGAGCAATGCTGTAGCACAAGTGAAAAAAAAAATAGAAAAAAAAAAATTAAAAAAAATAATATCCTCATGCATTAAGTATCATGAGCCCTATGTTCAGCCTTGAGTAAAAGATACCTTTAGATAAGATTACATTATAGTTACTGCTGCAGCAACTCTGATATGGCATGGTTTGAGTAATTGGGTGTCATCATTACAATTGATTGACATTCACATGAAAGATAAATGTTACAGTAAGGAGGTTGAATATTCCCTAGTTTGTAAAATCCTAAATTTGTCACAGTTGAGTATGTGAAAGTTTTGTTACCCCATTTATGAATGAAGTATTCTCACTGCTGAAATTCATGCAATTCCTTGGTGATGTTATAGCATATCTGGAATTCAACCGAAGGAGCACACACACAATATGGATAGAAAGAAGCTTAAGTCTAGAACTGAGTTATTATGGGCATTTTGTATGATTGGGTTGTGATCTGAAGGTGGAAGAATCCTTGCAAATTTGACAAAAGAGCTAAAGTTGTGTGCATGTTTGTTTGCGGGAAATGTTAGTATGTGTCATTACTTAAGGGCAAGCAATGGTTTAAGTTTGGGGGTGTGATAACTCTAGGAAATGAAAGTTATTACATCAATTCTAGACTTAAATTAGGGTCACTTAGAAAACAAATAAGGTGTTTTCCTTACATTTTGATTACCTTTTGCATAAACATTAATTTTAGTTGAGTCATAATAAGTTTTGCTTGAATCATACTAATTTGTGCTAAAAACAGGTTTTAAATTGTAGGTTTTAAATTCATAAGAGGATGTTGAGGCATTAGAAGAACAAGATGAGGAAGGAAGATGACCACAAAAGAAGTAAAGCACAATCGAATAAAAGCAGTTGTTAGAGCAACCAAAGTCAGAGCAAATGGGAGAAAACTTAGGCGCGAGTTAGCCATAAAATCGCGATATGCATGTTTCCTAATTTAAACACATGCACGCTCATGGGCTTTGGTTTAACCTAATGTGCAATATAAAAAAGGAGTGCACTACATAGAAAGGCGGTAAGGAAATTATCATCAGAAAAATTAGAAGGAACGAAGAAGAAGAAGATCAGAATCGAAGAGTGTTGTTTTCGGCAACATTGGACAATCGTGCAGAATTACTTGACTTTGATTTTCATTGTGCTCGACTTATATTTATCTTTTTCCTTCAATTGATTTGATGTATTCCGAGACCAATATGTTTATGTTTATTTTTCTTGTTCAAATTATGAACTAAATTTACTTGTAGTTGAGTGACAAATAATCCAATGGGTTCTTGACTGTTCTTATATCTTGTTACGGTATTGCTGTAGCATTATACTCTAGTAGTTTTTATGAATATAACTGTTATTTCGGTTGACCGCCCATTTAATAGTTTCAGTTAAGATAGAGCAGCAAAAGGGCATGTCTTAGCGGATATTATTAGAGTATTACGTGTTCCTAAGTTGAGTTTCCTGGATTAGGTTATCCCGAATCCCATAAGGTCAATACTTTGAGTTAGGATTTGTAACACTCTAGATATAGGTGTTCACCTTGTAGGGTAGAAAGATTAAAGGTTATAATGCCGTACCCTAAATATATGAGCAACTGGTCATTGTTAGTAGATTTAAAGGTATGAGATTTCCAACATGCGATAGCTGAGGATGCAGATTTATTCTGCCCAGTGCTGCAGCACTTATTCTAACAACTGGTGCTAATTTGGTAAACAACAGTCAGCCCATTAGGAGAGTTTGATCATTCAACTACTATATTCTCAATTGAATCTTAGACACAGTTAAGCTAGATTATTTCATTATGGTATTGTCTTATTTAATTCTTATTTCAATTACTGATTACGATATAAATTATTTGACAATTGTTTGTTTTGGTTTCAAGTTGAGTTGCGTTATTGTGAATGCTATAACATTTTGAATAACATCAATCTCTGTGAAGACGATCTTGAATACTTATCACTTTATTACTTGTTGTGTATACTTACACATTGGCATTGATAGATATTGCTTATAAAATTTACCAACAGTGATTGAGACTTTAGAGACTTAGAGGTGTGTTAGTTCAAATCCCTTTATCAAGGTAAGTGACTTCATTCCTAATATACTGGATATGTATAAGTATTTTGATATTATTATAAGAGTTTTTTTTATACTACTTAGAAGATCAATGGATTTTCATCACAAAATCAGTTTATGAAAATGTTTTCAAATTTAAATCATTTTAACAAAATATTTCATAAATGCTTTTCAATATGTAAATTATTTTATGACATGACTATCTTTTATAATTTTGTCTATAAAATATTCTACAAGCCTCAATTATTGTTATGGACTTTTTATGAATCTGATACGAATGTTTTGTACCCATGTCTAATTTCAATTATTGATGATTGTGTGGGATTCCTAATGTTTTGGCTCATTGTCCATAGTTATGATTCGATTCTGATCGTAATATTTATATATCCTGTCTGACCAGACTGGGTTTCGCTCGAGTGTGCACGATATTCAATTGCTTTCCGGGTCACCGGGACTATAGGTGACACTATGTGACATGAGCTACTATCTATTTTCTGTGAATGTGATATTTGATTTACTTTCATAAGTAACTATGCTTTTGATATTCTGAGATACAATGAATTTATGTTATTTTATCGTGATATATCGTTTTATGAAATTTATGGATTAAATATATGTTTTAAATAAAGAAGGCTTGATATTTTTTATCGGTTGGGCTAGTGTGTTAGGAATGATTTACTTTACGAGTTGCTCACCTCGTCATTACTTTTTGCAGATTAAGTTCCGTTTGAAAGGTATGCCTAGCCTTGGAGTTACTAATTTCATTTTTGTTTTCTATTTGAATAAGAAGAGGAATGACCTCATGTTTCTATTTAGTTTATTTTTGTTATGAACTTATAATTTGGAGATTGAAACTTTTGTTATTGTTATGTTTTGGGAGAGATTATTTAGTGTTAGACGTTGCAATTTGTGGATTTGTTTGAATAAGAATTTGAGGTATTTCAGTTTGGAATTTATGAGTAGGGATTACGAATTGTAAGTAACATCCTTCTTCACGTGCTCTGCACATGTTAGTTTTGGGGTGTTATACTATCTCTTAAGGTAGTCTTCTTCTCATGGTAGATTATCCTCTACATACTGGTGGTACATAGGCCCAAATTACTCAAGGATAGATTCACTTTTAAGGGTTATAGGTAGCTATTTCTGACTATGGTGCCTGTGTATACAACACTGTATTGTGGAGATAAGAATCAAGATAAACATGCATTTAGTCAAAACGATGACAGAATTGATATTAGTGCTCATGGTTTAAAAAATCTCAATTAAGAGGAAATCAACACAAGAATAAAGTATAAACTAAGGTAATATTCAACCCTTTCTAAGAACTATATTTATTGTCAATCAAATTCTTATCATTGGCTAATATTCAAAACAATGTTGTTTTTTTTTTTTGGGAAAAAGAAAAAAAAGCAACAAAAACTAAGTTCGAAATCCACCCCCCCACACTTAGTTCTTCCATTGTCCTCAATGTAAGCCTAAGCTAACAAAAGAAAGAATTAAACACGGGGAAATGAGATAAGACACACAAACAGTAACAAACAAAATTCAACACATAGTGGATAAAGTAAATGATAATGAAAGGGAGAAAGATCAAATCTGTTATGGTGTGCTCTCAAAATCTTTTCTCCAGCCATTGGGTTGCCTCCCAATAAGCGCTTGCTTTATTGTCCTAAGCCTGACATGGTTCTCAAGTTTTACTCATCAACGTACGCAGGTTTATAAAGTGGAGCCTCTTCTATATTGAGTGTCTGAAAGTTTTCATAGTAAGGCTTCAACCTATGACCATTAACCTTGAACTCTTTACCTGTCTTTAAGCTCCTGATCTCAACATCACCATGAGGAAAAATATTAATAACAACAAAAGGCCCAACCCATCGAGAACGTAACTTACCTGGAAACAACTTAAGGCGAGAATGGAATAACAAAACTTTCTGTCCAACCTCAAGATGTGCTTATCATGAAAAGCCTTAGTCTTTTCCTTATAGATTCGTGAACTCTTATAGGCATCATTTTGAATTTCCTCTAATTCTTGCAATTAGAGCTTTTTGTGTTGGCCGGCGGCGTCCAGTTCCATGTTACATTGTTTCACAGCCCACCATGCTTTATGTTCAAGTTCCACTGGAAGATGACAAGGCTTTACCATATACCAACCTCTAGGGTGACATACCAATAGGCATTTTGTATGCGGTCTTATATGCCCAAAGTGCATCATCAAGCCATAAGCTCCAGTGCTTTCTATTGGGATTAATTGTCTTTTCAAGGATTGAATTCACTTCCCTATTAGACACCTTAGCTTGCCCACTAGTTTGTTGATGGTAGAATGTAGACACCTTGTGAGTGATGTTGTATTTTCGAAAGAGGGCTTCTACTGACCTGTTACAAAAGTGAGTGCCTCTATCGCTGATAATTGCCTTCAGTGTTTCAAACCTTGCAAAGATGTTACATATTATAAAATCTACCACAACCTTATAATCATCAGTTCGGTTGGCTTTTGCTTCCACCAATTTTGAAACATAATCAACCGCAAGAACAATATAGAGATTACCAAACGATGAAGGAAATGGTCCCATGAAATCGATGCCCCAAACATAAAAAATCTCAACTATAAGAATGGGAGATTATGGCATTTGATTTCTAGGTCTTAAATTACTTGTTCTCTGATAACGATCACAAGGTTTGGAAAACAAATATGCATCCTTAAATAGTGATGGCCAATAAAAACCGCTTGCAAGTACCTTAAGAGCTGTTCTCTTTGGTCCAAAATGTCCTCTGCAAGCCATAGTATTACAAAAAGTGAGAATAGAAGCAAATTCAGTTTCGGGTACGCACTTTTTAATAACTTGATCAGAACAATGCTTCCACAAGTATGGCTCATTCCACACATAGTACTTAGCATCACTCTTGATCTTGGCCTTTTGTGCACGGGTTAGCTCTTCCGGTACTGTCCTGGTAACCAAGTAATTTACCATATCTACATACTAAGGAGTAACTGTACTTACCTGTAATAACTGCTCATCTGGAAAGTTCTCATGCAATGGAAGTGCATCTTCATTATAGGTAAGTCGACTCAAATGATCTGCCACCAAATTCTCAGAACCTCTCTTATCTAGATCCCTAAGTCAAATTCTTGCAATAGAAGTATCCATCAAATAAGGCGTGGTTTGACATCCTTTTTGGTGAGCAAGTACCTAATAGCTGCATGGTTAGAGTAAATGATTACCTTAGATTTAATTAAATAAGAACGAAATTTCTCCAAGGCAAAGATAACTGCTAAAAGTTCTTTCTCGGTAGTGGAGTAGTTAAGTTGTGCATCATTCAATGTACGAGAGGTATAATAGATGACATGAGGAAGCTTGCCCACACGTTGGCCCCACACGGCTCCAACAACATAGTCACTAGCATCGCACATAATCTCAAATGGTAAATCTCAGTTTGGTGGTTGAATTACAGGGCCCGATGTCAAAACCTCTTTTAACTTCTTAAAAGCTCTTTGGCACTCTTTATTGAAGTCAAACGTTGCATTCTTTTGAAGTAAGTTGCGGAGGGGTAATGCTATCTTGGAGAAGTCCTTGATAAACCTGCGATAGAAACCTGCATGACCAAAAAAAGAACGACCTCCCTCACACTAGTGGGAGGTGGCAAGGAGCGAATAAGATCCATCTTAGATTTATCAACTTCAATCCCCTTTTTAGAAATAACATGGCCTAGTACAATGCCTTGATTAACCATAAACTGACATTTTTCCCAATTAAGCACAAGGTTAGTGTCAATGTATCGTTTAAGAACAAGTGTAAGGTTATCTAAACATCTATCGAAAGAATCACCATAAACTGTAAAATTATCCATAAATACCTCAATGATGTTCTCCACATAATCAGAAAAAATACTCATCATACACCTTTGGAAAGTGGCAGGAGCGTTACAGAGACTAAATGACATGTGTCGGTAAGCAAATGTTCCGAAGGGGCATGTGAAGGTTGTTTTCTCTTGGTCAAGCAAATAATAATGAGAGTGACCACTTAACCTTTCAAGAATTTGATCAATGAATGGTAGAGGAAAATGATCATTGCGAGTGGCTGCATTCAGTTTACGATAGTCAATGCAAACTCTCCACCCAGTTTGAACTCTAGTTGGCACAAGCTCGTTTTCCATTCTTGACCACTGTGATGCTTGATTTTTTTGGAACTACCTGCACATGACTCACCCATCTACTATTAGAAATAGGATAAATAATCCCCACATTAACGAGTTTGAGTATCTCCTTTTTTACGACTTCCATCATTGGTGGATTAAGGCGGCGTTGTGCATCTCTCGTTGGTTTAGACCATTCCTCTAGTAAAATACGATGCATACACATGGAAGGACTAATTCCCTTAATGTCGGCAATGGTCCAGCCAATCACCGTCTTATGATCCCGAAGCACCATAATTAACTTTTCTTGTTGATCTGAAGTGAGGGTTTTAGCAATTACAACTGGAAGTGTTTCATTTTCACCCAAGTAAATATATTGTAGGTGCTCTGGGAGTGGCTTAAGTTCTAAGGTAGGTGCCTGCATAACTGAAGGTAAAAGTTTCTCATTTAATAAAGGCAATTCAAGGTAAGAAACATTATACCCATTGGTGCGTAATGAGACTGCTCCATTTAAGATTGCCATAGCTTCATCTACCTCATCATCCAACTTTATCAAATTTACCTGTTCCTTAGAATCATCTTTCTTAAGATTTTTACGTATAGGAATTTCAAAACTGTTATTACCGGATAACTCAAAGAAATCCTGCACCAAAGTATTAATATCATCTGTGGCAGAGACAGAATGTACATCACTAGGATACCTCATTGCCTCAAAGATATTGAAGCGGATCACTTCACCATCGAATTCCATTGTGAGGGTTCCATCATGAACATCAATCTTGGTTGAGACTGTCTTAAGAAATGGTTGCCCCAATAGAATAGGAGTGGGATTGGACGATGACTCATCCTCTATTTCAAGGATAAAAAAATCAGCTGGAAAGATCAATTCATTAACCTGCACAAGAACATCTTCCACAACCCCCTTAGGGTAAACATTAGATCTATCAGCTAATTGAATAATTATACTAGTTTCTTCCATTGGACTTAAATTCCAGGAATTATAAATCGAATATGGTATAACATGAATTAAGGCCCCTAAATCTAGCATACATCTTTCAAATCTGGTATTGCCAATAGTGTTGGGGATAGTAAAAGTACCTGGATCCTTGCACTTAGGAGGAAGTTTTCTTTGAAGTACAATAGAAACATTCTCTCCTACACTTACCTTTTCGTTACCACACAACTTTCGCTTATTGCTACATAATTCCTTTAAAAACTTTGCATAATGCGGCACTTGTTTAATAGCATCAAGTAGAGGAATATTTACCTCTACTTTACGAAAGGTCTCAAGGATCTCCTTTTCTTGCTCATTTTTCTTGGATTGTTTAAACCTACTAGGAAATAGTAGAGGAATGGAAAGGGTCTTAATTCGAGGTAATGGGGTATTTACCCGGCCAGATAGGTCGACTGGCAATACAGAGTGGGAATCGTCTTTCCTTGTTAAAGGAAGAGACTCGGGGGAGGGATTAGTCACAGAGTGCGATGATGTTGTGGACACTTTTGATGGCTTAGCTAATAATGGTTCCAACTGCTTTTCGTTTCTAAGAGACATAGCACTAGCATTCTCCTTTGGATTAATTTCTGGTTGAGAAGGTAACTTTCCTGAAGTTCTAGCTTCTATCCTACTTATAGATGTGGCCAGTTGGCCAATTTGATTCTCTAAATGTTAGAGTTGTGTCTGGGTAATATGTTGGAACTGTATAGAGTTAGTAGCGAGAGATTTTACAAGATCTTCCAAAGACGTACCTTGATTTTGAGGAGGTGGAGGTGGCCGAATTTGGTAAGATTGTTGCACCCGGTGTTGGGGGTAGCCCGGTGGTTGAGAAAGTAAATTTATCAAATAAAGCTCATGGCACATGTTGAGACTTCACCTTCAACCCACGCTTGAAAGAAAATTAGTTAATCATAATTGAACTAGGGGCAAAATGGAAATTTATTAAAATACATAGAAAATACAAGATAGAGTAGGAATTACAGAAATTTAAACTCAAAAATGAATTCAGGGATGCCAAATTAGGGGGGGAGAGCCCTCTTTTTATAGATACATTGAGTAAATCATGGCCATTGGATTAAAAATAGTTTCGACGCTCAAGATTCACGCCATCAACAAGCTACGGTTAATGTTTGAATAAAGGACACGGTTTGACCACGTGGTTTGAACAGTGAATAATCCCGTGTATATGCATGTACCATACGCGTAATTTTTTGGTCCACTAACATGCTGCCACGTCACCGATCAACAGTACATAAGAATTTTAGTCCAACAGGATCGTGACACCTCATCAGTCAATGCCACATCATCAATCCATCTATATAAACAAGGTGAACAAGAACGTAGATAAGACAGCATGTGAATAGTACCGCATATGGAACAAGCCATTTTTCGCTTTTATGCTCCTCCCAGGTTTTCTGATCGCCCCGAGTTCAAAAGTGATGTTCGTTTTACCGTCTGATCTCTCGTACATTGTGAAATGACTATGATGCCCCTAAAATATATAAAATACTTAATTAAAATAAAACACACATAATTAAATCACAAGAAGCTTAAATACATAAAAGTAAGACTTGAAATGTAAAATGATGATTTTCTCCTTTATAAATATACATTTTCTAACACTCAAAGTGGCCATATTCTTTCTTCTTCTCGCTAGCCTAATATCTCAATATCCTTCATGAATTATGAACTCAAACCTACAATTATGCACATGTTTTGAAGACAAATTACTTTAAATCAAGCAAACTTATTAAGACTCAACTAAAGTGGATGTTATGCAAAATATAACCAAAATATAATAAACACATTATTTACTCTCTAAGTGGTCTTGATTTAAGTTTAGAATAATAACTCTCATTTCATAGAGTTATCACATATCCTTTTTCATTTTGAATTTTCTTTACAAAAACATTTTAAACGATCAAAAGCATCATCCTTATTAGCTAAGAATAATACCCATGTGTATCTTGTAAAATCATCAACAATTACAAAAGCATAATACCGCTTGCCACTTAAGTTAGATAATTCAAGGTCCAAATAAATCTATATAAAGTAATTGAAGAGGTTTTGAAGTAGAAATTTAAATTTTGCTTTTAAAGGAGGTTTTGATTTGTTTACCAAATTGGCATGCTTCACAAATTCTATTTTTTGAAAACCGATTTTTGGAAGACTTTAACTAAATCATTTTTAGAAATCAAATTAAATCCATGCTTGCATATGTCCTAGTCTTCATGCCATAACCAACCATCATCATGCAATGCAGAAAATATTTATCATGTGTAGATGCACAATCTATATCAATGGTATAAACATTAACATATCTATTTCCTAAACAATATCTTGCCATCACATGAATTCTCAATAACACATTTAGTCTTATCAAAGACAACTTTATAACCCCTTATCACACAATTGACTAATGCTAAGTAAATTGTGTTTCAAGTTTTCAACCAAGTACACATTTTCAATAAGCAGAGGATACATTACCGATATGCTAATACCAATGATTTTCCTTTGAGTTATCTCTAAAGGAAACGCTTCGCTTCGATCTTGTAAAACTTGAAAACCAAGAGTAATTCCTTGTCATGTGTCTTGAACATCCACGCCCAAGTATCACTTATTTTTATTTTCTTTGATCCCTACAAAAACGCTTTCTAAGTTTTAGGTATTCAAAACTTCTCCTGTTGTTAGCAATGGTTCCTTTTGGAAGCCAAACATATTTCACACCATAATATACATTTCTTTTCATTGGACATCTATTTTTCATGTGACCATCTTGGTTACAATAACGACATACAATTTCATTGTAATTGACACTCAACCAATACAGGATTCAAGGAAGCACATCCCCATTATTCTAGGCCAATTTTTCTGGCAATGCTAATGCTCACATTCAATGCAGATCGGAAATATGCAGTTGTCGCAATGACGACTATGGAGAACATCTTCAACATTACCAAACAACCTCACAGATGATGGAATTGTTGATGTGGATTTAATAGACACATTAGTTGATAGTACTTTTCTTTCAAACCTTAGTGATGAATCTTACAAACATACTTAACTCACTTTGGTTTTGATTTGATATACAGACGGCCGATGAGGTCAACGCCTACTGACTCAAGACCATCCATGGATACTAATAAATGGAAGTCAAGAGTCGAACAACTAGCACCATCAAAAAGAAACTCATCCCATCATCGTAATCACCACCAAACTCGAAGCTCAAACCATTACCCAACACTTTGAAATATGCATTTTAGGAGAAGAAAGTTTCTACCAGTAATCATCTCTTCATCCCTCAATGACGCAACAAAAGGTAAGTTGTTGGATGTTTTAAAAGAGCACAAAGGAGCATTATGATGGACCATATAAAATGTATAAACCTCGAGATCGCATGCATTACATTCACTGATGAAAATGCTAAACCTACATTTGGAAATACAACGCTTAAATCCTAACATGAAAGAAGTTGTTAGAACCGAAGTCCTGCTATTAGATGCAGTATCATTTACCCAATTTCGATAGTTCATGGGTCAGCCTGCATGTTGTCCCCAAAAGTCGAGCGAATTTAATGTCGATAATAATTGATACCATAGAAAGTTGAATTTCGCCAGAAGACCATTTTCCTATACCATTTATAGATCAAATGCTTGATAGATTAGCAGGCCATGAATTTTATTACTTTCTAGATGGCTACTAAGGATACAATCAGATCCCCATAGCACCAAAAGATCAGGAGAAAACTATTTTTACTTGCCCTTTTGACACATTTGCATATAAGGATGCCATTTGGATTATGAATTCGCCACATTTCAACGATGCATGTTAAGCAGTTTTTCTGAAATGTTAGAACGATTCCTTGAAGTCTTTATGGATGACTTTTCTATTTTTGGATACTCTTTTGATCAATGTTAACAACATCTAACAATAGTTCTGAAGAGATGTATCGAGAATAACTTAGTCTTAAATCGAGAAAGTGTCATTTTATGGTAAAACAATGTATTGTTCTCACACATCATTTCAAGCAAATGTATTGAGGTTGACAAAGCCAAGATGGATCTCATTTCTAATCTTCCTCCATCCAAAACAGTCAGAGAAGTAAGATCTTTCCTTGGGCATGCTGGTTTTTATAGACGTTTCATTAAAGATTTTAGCAAAAGTTTCTAATCTTAAATCTACTTGCAAGGATGTACATTTTATCTTGATGATTCATGCCTTATGGCATTTGAAAAAATTAAAGCAATTGACATCATCACCATCATTCAAACCCCCAAATCGAGCTACCATTTGAAGCTTATGTATGATGCATCCGATTATGTAGAAAAGATAGACAAAGAGTTGAATTCATGTTATTTATTAGCTTAAGTATTGAAATAATGATGCACTATTGAACTATTCAACCATCAAAAGAAATGCTAAAGATGGTGTTTGCATTAGAGAAATTTTCGATCTTATCTCATGGTTGTAAATATATCAGATTGTATCACGCCGCTCTTAAATATCTTTCTCAAGAAAGATGCAAAAGCTTAAACTAATTCGCCGGCAAGTTACTTTTTAGAATTTGACTTAGAATTTAAAGATAAGAAAGGCACAAAAATGTTGTGGCAGGGCGTAATCATCTCTCGCCTCCATTTTGACACAATTACGAATCATTACCATTGAATCACTACATTTTGATGAACAACGTTGATGAGTGGAAGATTACCATGGTATAGACATCAGTAAATTATCTTGTTGTCAACTTCCAGAGCAGAGCACGACCAAGCAAGACAAGGCCAAATATTTGCGTAAATAAATAATTTCTTTTGGGATGACCCGATTTGCTCAAGTATGGCAGATCAAATTGTTAGACGATGTGTCCCTTAAAATGAAATTCGTAATATTCTTTCATTCTGCCATGAAATGTGGAGCCTATTTCAAAGACGTGATTAAGAAAACAAATACTAAAGTTTTACAATGTGGTTTCATTATTGCCAACTATATTTCAAGACACTTATACTTTTGTTAACCCCTTTCGCGTGATAGGTGTCAACGAATGGATCATTACACGGGAATATGACTAAATCCAATTTTAGTGGTTGAGATTTTACGATGGGGTATCGATTTTCATGGGACCCTTCCCTTCTTTTGACCATCAATACATATTGGTCATTGACTACGTATCGAAATGGGCTAGAAAATTCCACGCAGTAACCAATGATCACAATGGTGATAGATTTTTGAAAAAGCAACATTGTTTCCACGCTTGATTCCCTCGAGCGATAATCAAGATGGATGCGGTGCCCACTTTTGTAACAATAAAGCATTCAAAGCTCTTTTGACAAAATATTCAATCACTCACAAAGTGGCGACTCCCATATCATCCAAGCAAACCAGGCTGCCAGATCTCCAATCGAGAAATAAAACACATATTAGAAAGACGGTGAGGCCGCATTGCAAAAGATTGGTCATTAAGACTTGATGATGCATTATGGACATATAGAATGGCTTTCAAGACCTCGATCGGATGTCACCCTCACAAAGTTAGTGTAATTTAAAAGCTTGTCACTACCATGAACTCCAACATCGTGCATATTATCAAGAAATTAACTTTGACAGCCAGCTAGAAAGAAGATTACAACTAGCGAATTTGAAGAAATTTGTAATGATCCATAATGAAATGCCAAAATTTACAAGCGAATGAAAGTCTTCCATGATAAGCAAATTACGTGAGAAAATCTTTCACTGGGTCGAAAACTTGTGTAAGCTTACGCCTCAATGGTTCCGCCCCTTTATTGCTCATAATACTGCTTTTTGGCCATGGGCAATTGAAATTAAGGAGTAATTGTGTGTAATCATTCTTTAAATACATAAAAGTTTGTTTATCATCAAAATGGGGAGATTGTTATTTACGTATTCATAATGTTGACCATTTTGATAACAAACAAAATTAAGAATGATTAAGTTTTTAAAAGCTCAAATTATTTTTATACATTTTAAATAAATCATTATTTTCACATCTTAAAGGTTTTATATTTAATGGAAAAATGATTTTATGAAATTAGTTGTTTTTCAAGTTTATGGTTTAATTGAAAGAGTTTTGAAAACTTTGAAATCAACAAGTATTGCTTGAAATTTTAGAGAAGGATTTATTTGAAAAGTATTCATAACATTTTGGGCCATATCATAATTTAAGAAAGTTTTGGGAATGGTAAGCATTATTTAGAAATTCTAAAATTTGACCTATTCTTAAAATTAATAACGTTACCATAAGTACAATTATATAAAGTTTCAAAAACTATTATTTTATAAAATAGTTCACCAGAGAAGAAGCATCAGTAGAAACGACGATCCGACATCTTGATAACTACCGACATCTAATGTAATTGAAGATTACCTGGACTTAAACGACGATCCATTTTGATAAACTACCACCATATCTAATGAATCAAGATTAGCCTCCTGACCTAAACTACGTATTCAAAATCTAGATAACGGCGATCCAACAATTTGAAAATCAGCCCAACGGTCATATTGACCCGGTCAAACAAATGTTGATCCGACATCTAGTTAAACTTATCGACATTCACAAAGAAGTCAATAACGGCGGCCACCAATTATAAATAAGATCAATCCAATTCAAACAAAGAGAGATCCAAGAGTTATCATCAGCTTGCATATTAGCATAAAACTATTATTGAGCTTTGAACTTGTTTTTGTTTCTTTGATTCACACATCAAAGATTCATTTCAGTAATCAAACACATCATGGAGAGAAAATTCATTGTAATCTTTATCCTTGAGAGGTTGTAAGCGTCGGATACACTTCAAGTTAGATTGGGATAATCTTGCTAGTTGTAAAGGTCCATTGACACCCTGGAAGTCAATCAGAAGCGCTTGAAGCCCTTGGGAGGTTTGGTAAATCCTCAAGCGGACGTGGGCAAGGGTGATCACGAAAAAAAATCCTCGAGTTTGCTTTCTTCCTTGCTCATTTATTATTGCGTCATCAATTTATTGTTTTCAATTTATTAGCATTAGATTGGATTGTTGTGTGGTTTGCCTTAATTTTTAAATCCCAATTCAACCCCTCTCGTCAGATAACTAGAATTTCAATAAGAAAACTAGATTGGAAGCCTATCATGACTCCATAGTAGGCTCAGTTGCTTCTGACGAAACCAGGAAGATGTGAGCCACAAATGAACTACGAAATATCCTTTTACTCCACTTTTATTTTATTTCATTGTTGTTTTATCATTTACATTATTGTTTTAATAATTTTATTTTATCATTGTTTCTTTTTCTTTTACTATTTTTTACCGCGAGCCATGTGATTTACGATTATTCGACACCATACCGTCATACACAAATGTGACCCACTCTACCAAGATTTTAAATATTATTTTCTTTTGTCAAGCACTAAATTGCTTTTGAGTAAGTATCCCACTCAAGCATTCCCAATAGACAATTCAAGAACATTTGTGTTTTCTGATTTAATGTCAAACCCAAAGAGTTCGCCAACCCATAGATCTTGGTCAAGAATAGCAGAGAAAATTACACTTTGTATGGAGGTATGAAATGAAGGTTATCAAAATCGTCTCGTGAAGTCGCTTTTGATGAAGGCTAGTGTTAGATCATCCCAAGAGCCCTAAACCTTTTAGGCGCTTTATCCGACTCCATCGAGTAGTTAGTCTTGCCCAGTATGCAAGAAAGAATAACCGAAATGCTTAATCATGTGATGCTTTTATTTTCCTTATAGGAGATCTTGCAACTTATAGCACTTATCACATTAGCATCTCTTTACCATCTGCATTCACCGTAAACTCATCGGTTTGTTAAATGTCAATAACTTTTATGATGGCTTCATCGCATTTCTTAACCATGCAATAAAAACTATTTTATTCCTTCCAACGCGAAAAAACTTTTTCTTTTCACACCAAGCTAATGAGCTACTTGATCATAAGCTTATGTAATTTGACCCACTGGACCTTTGTGTTGAGGCCTAAATAATAGTGGTAACAGAGCAAAGAAGAAGTACAAATTAGATTTAACTCCGCTTGTAAATATTTTCTTCGTGGTTGCACCACCGCGTGATGTCTTCTAAACTCTACTTCTTTCCTTTAAAACATTGGAGGACAATGTTTCGCTCTGGGGAGGAATAGTCACAATCGTGGAATCTTCAAGTGTTTTTACCGATTTTTGTTGTGAAACTAACTTTGTTAACTTTTTTAATATTGAGTTGACGTAGCAAGACTGTAGAAACGCATCTTCATCGTTGAAAAAAAACAAAAAAATCAGACATTTTCTTTTTCTTTATTGCTTTGATATTCATTTTCTCTTCTTTTTTAATTTCTCCTTTATAAATATACATTTTCAAATTTTCGAAATAAGCAATGAATAATAGATTACTCTAAACGATCTTCTTATTAAAAAAAAAAAGAACCATTTTCTTTTTCTATCATTTTAAGTGAACTTTTCTAATTAGTTTTTCCCATCATTTTCACATTTCATGCATGCATACATTTTCCTTCGTATTTGAATAGGTTTTAGAATGTTGTTTAAAAAAAAAATTGTGTGATTTGTTTTAACATTAGATGACATTTGAATTTCAAATTTTAGTATTTGTATTATCTTTTGGTCTTTAAGTGATGTTACGCTATGCTACATGCTCATGTCGGAGATAAATATGAGTACTTGAAGGAATCTAACATGTTAATAAGTGAAGTTTTTTTATCATTTTTTCAGAGTAACCCATTTCACCATTCTTTATACAAATAAAGTTTATTATTTTATACGATCTCAGATTTCTTTTAAGTTAACCCTAAAAAAATTGTAAAAATAAATAAAAAATGTATTGCTATATTTGGAGGCTCATCTAACTAAGTAGATTTGTAAGATTATTTAGAGTCCTAAAAGACGTTGGAAAGGTCATATTTCGATCCATTAGCCTTTCTAGCCATCTCTTTTATAAATATCCATAGTTAACCCTTTCAACCTTTAAAAAAAAATTTTTTTTGTCAAACTTATCATCTTGACTCACCGATTTGGAGTATTACCGATATCTTACAAGTTCCATCACCTATTTATGTTTGAGAAAATGTAAATAATTATTTTGTTCAAGTTATGCCAAACAAAAGTAAAAAAATTGTTGTTTAAAAAATAATAATAAGTGAAATCCAATTTTGCAACTTCCAAAAATAAAAAAAAATAAAAAAAATTCTACATTTTTTCTCAAATATATATTTTGTTTTCCTTATTTCCCTCATTTGTTAGCCATATGTCCCCTAACTCTATTACGTCTTAATAAAAGTCCATCTTGATTTTAGGGAACTAGTTTGAAGTAGCTTATACAATAAAAGAGAAATGGTGATAAAACAAATAAATAAATTGGGTTGACTAAAGCATTTTTATTTGACTTGAGATCGATATTTCTAAGAGAGCATATTTCTTTCATCTTGGTGAGAGTACGTGATATCACTTCTTTATTATTTCTCTCAATTACCATTCATTGAGTGACTATTTTTTGGTTTAATTTCTTTAGAGTGTCACCATAACATAAATACGTTAATAATATTGATTTGATAATAACAAATTTTAAATGTTTTTTGATAAAAATATTGAGCTATTCCTTTAATAAACGAAGCCTCGATAATCATTCCATTCATTCTTCATAAAAGATGGACCTTCAAATTCAAAATGATTTTCAGAAATTGCTTTTAAAGTGTGATTTCGAAATAAATTTATAAACCGCTTATTTAAACGGTTAACCGATTAATGCCAGAGAAAACATATTTCCAAACTCTAAAGCTTATGAAAAAGGAAAATACAAAAGATGAAGGTTATCGAACTTAACGGTGAACCGCTTATTTAAAATCAGTTAACCGACTTAAAGCAACATATTGTTTAAGTTTCTAAATTAAAACGGAAAACACCAAGGATGGAAAGGCAATCGAACTAAACTAAGTGAAGCTTATTGTAAACGGTTAACCGATAACGCCCGTAATTGAAGGTTGTCGCCCTTCGGCACTAACAAAACTCGATAAAGGCTAGTTTGTTTTAAGGAGTCAAACGGCTTACCGTTTATTGCAACGGTTAACCGATAATATCAGAAAGCTTCACGCAAGTCTCAACCGTTTAGTGTAAACGGATAACCAATGTTCATCTTGCAAGTCTCCTGGAAGTTACGGAAAGAGTTAATAAGCAAACCGCTTATGAAATCGGTCCAATCTTTGACAACCAAATCTTAACGCTTATGTCTAACCAACGCTTTTCTCCAGGTCCGATTTTGTAACGGCTAGATTTTCATCTCCAGATATAAATAAGCTCATTCAAATTCAAAGAAGATTGATCACAACACGACCATTGAGCTAATATTCGAGAATACAACCTTCATAGAGCTTAGAACACATTCTTGCTTCCATATATTCATATTAAGCATCGTTGTGTAATCTTATATATTGTGATAGGCAAAACAATTTGTAATCTTTTTTATTTTGAGTGATTATAAGTGTTGGGATACACTTGGGTTAAGAGATTGGGATAACTTCTCTTGTTGAAAGGTTTATTGACACCTGGAAGTCAATTGTAAGCATTTGAAGCCTTCGTGGCTTGCTTAAGTGGAATCCTCAAGCCCGAAAGCTTGGAGGCGTGGACGTAGGCAAGGTTGGCCGAACCACATAAAAATCTCAGTGTTTGAATCCCTCTTCCCTTATCTTTTTACATTGTGATCAACTTAATTGTTTTTGCTTTGAATTTGGATTATATTTGCATTAAGTTTTTCTTTATAAATTGAATAATTTTAATCCCAATTCACCCCCTCTTGGGTTGCATACTTGTTTTTCAACTGGTATCGAGCCTTGTTCTCTTGTTAAGACTTTAATCGCCTGAGTAAAAGATCCATGGCAACCCTAAATGACTCAACCTTTTAGGGCAATCTACTAGACCACCATTCTTTTGATGGAAATGACTATGCTTATTGGAAAACTAGAATGAGAATCTACTTGACAGATTATGAAATTTGGGAAGTTGTTTGTGACGGTCCATTCATGCCTATGTTTAAAGATGAAGTGAGATGATATTCCTAAACCATCAAGTCAACGGAGTGAGTTAAAAGAGAAAATGTCTCTAAACTCCAAGGCTATGAATGCTTTGTGCCTCGATAAGAAAGAATTACATAGAGTATCTAGTTGTGAAAGTGCACAAGAGATATGGAACAAACTCAAGTTGTCTATGAAGGACAAATCAAGTAAAATAGTCTAAAATCAGTAGACACACTCGTCAATGAGTTGTTCCAAATGGAACAAAATGAAAATGTGTATTCTATGTATACTAGATTCACGGACATAAGAAACACCTAGGTGCCTTGGAAAACCTTATCAAATAGTGAGAAAGTTAAAGAAAATCATTAGGTCACTTCCAAAAGAATGGAGACCTAAAAGAACCGCCATTGAAGAGGCCAAAGATTTAAATATTTTACCTCTTGATGATTTAATTGGTTCTCTTATTTCATATGAAGATGATTTAGCTGCAGAAAAATGACATGAGGAGAAGAAGAAAAGCATTGCTCTCAAAGCTTCAAAATATGAGAGTGATGGAGAGAGTGAACCGGATGATGAAGAGCTAGCCATGCTAGCAAGGAGGTTCAGAAAATTCTTCAAGAAAACCGGAGAGCGAAGAAATTTCAGAAACTTCAAGAACCATAGGGAGAAGAAGGAGGCAATCACATGCTATGAATGCAAGAAGCCTGGACATATAAGATCGGAGTGCCCACTTATAAACAAACTCAAGAAGAAAGCACTGATGATAGTGAGAAAGAATCAAGTGATGAAGAAGGATCGCAAGAAGTATAAAACCTAGCACTCATGGCAATAGGAGGGGATGATGATCTCAATGAGGTAAGTGATCCCACCTATGATGAATTCTTTTAAAGATTTGCATAATGGTTGATGAAGATTGGTAAAAAGAATGTATGTCTTAAAAAGAAATGGCAAAGCTTAAAATGAAATGAATCTCTAAATGCAAGAATTGTATCTAAGTAAAGGAACAAAACATTGCATGATGAAATTGCATTATCAAATGAGAAACCTAGCATCTTACATGAGCATTTAGAATCACACATAGATGAGTTGAAAAATGAGAATGAAATGCTCAAGAAAAAGAGTAATGAATTGAATGAAATTGTTTTGAAATTTACAAATGGGCAAAAGATGTTGGATAATATGCTTAACTCACAAAAATGTGTTTTTGATAAAGGAGGACTTGGATATAAGCCTAACTTGAAGCAAAAATATTATAAGAATTATTTTGTTAAACCTACCTCCACAAATGATCATAAGATTGTATGTCATTATTGTAATCAAAATGGTCACATGAAATATAGATGTCCCGTGAAAAGGAATGCATATTATGATGTCAAATGCATTTGGGTTCCAAAAGGAACCGTTGCTAACTCTCAAGGACCCAAAAAGCTTTGGGTACTCAAAACTTGAGATTTTCTTGCTTGAAGAAGAAGAAAATAAATGGTACTTGGACAAGCGGTTGTTCAAGGCACATGATCGGAAACTATGCATGGTTCTCAAGCTTCACCAAAATTGAAAATGGTGGAGACGTATCTTTTGGAGACAACTCAAAAGGAAAAATTCTTGGAAATGTTGGTAAAGTCTCTTGACTCTAATTTGAGAATGTATGTTTGGTTGAGAACTTGAACACAACAATTAGCATTAGTCAATTATGTGACAAAGGTTATAAAGTTATCTTTGATAAATTTAGTTGTGTTATTGAGAACTCATGTGATGGAAAACCTTGTTTGTTGGTAATAGATGGTAATGTTTATATCATTGACATAGAATGTGCATCTACTCTTGATAAATGTTTTCCGATTACATGATGATAGTTGGCTATGCATAGAAGATTGGACATGCAAGTATGGATTTGATTTCAAAATTTCGAGAAAATGATTTAGTTAAAAGGTCTTGAAAATTGTTTTTCAAAATGATAAGATTTGTGAGCTTGATTTGGAAAACAAATCAAAACCTCTTTCAAAAACAAAAACCATATCTCTACTTCAAAACCTCTTGAACTTCTTCACATAGATCTATTTGGACCATCTAGATATGCTAGTCTAAATGGCAAATATTATGCATTTGTGATAGTGGATGATTATTCTAGATATACATGGGTATTATTCTTAGCTAATAAGGATGATGCTCTTGATGCTTTTAAAGTGCTTTATAAGAAATTACAAAATGAAAAAGGGCGTGACATTATATGCATTAGGAGTGATCATGGAGGAGAATTTGAAAATCATGCATTTGAGAACTTTTGCAATAATCTTGGCATTGAGCATCAATTTTCATCACCTAGAACTCCACAACAAAATAGAGTTGTTGAGAGAAAGAATATGTCTATTCAAGAAATGGCTAGGACCATGTTAAATGAAAATGCATTACCTAAATATTTTTGAAATGTTTTAAATCGGGTGTTGATTAGACCTCATCTCAATAAAACTTCCTATGAGCTTTGGAAAGATAGAAAACCCAACATTGGCTATTTGAAGTTTTGGATGCAAATGTTTTATTTTAAACACAAAAGATAATCTTGGTAAATTTGATCCAAAATCTGATGTTGGCATCTTTCTTGGGTATTCAAACTCAAGTAAAAGCTTAGGAGTTTATAATAAAAGAACTTTAGTTGTGGAAGAATCTATGTATTACGTTTGATGAGTCTAACCCCTTCTCTGCGGAGAAAGGAGTTGCAAATGATGATGCAGATGGAGCATTACAAGAGGAATCATCAAAAGAGATTCAAGAAAATCAAGAGGATAGACAAGAACAAACCAATGCAGATGGAGCAACGAGAAGGTATTTCTCAAACACTCCCGGTGGAGGTATCTCTTCTCATCCTAAAGATGTAATTTTAGGAGATCCCTCACGAGGTGTTACAACTAGATCATCTCTTAAGAATACTTGTGAGCAGACTGCATTTATCTCTCAAATTGAACCCAAATCCTTTGCTGATACGGAAAATGATGAATCTTGGATTATGGCAATGCAAGAGGAGTTAAATCAATTTGAAAGAAACAATGTGGGAATTAGTTCTAAACCGAACATCAATCATAGGCACTAAATGGGTATTTAGAAATAAGATGGATGAATTGGGGTGGTTGTAAGAAATAAAGCTAGATTAGTTCAAGGTTACAACCAAGAAGGAATTGATTTTGATGAAACTTTTGCACTGTAAGGTTAGAATCCATTAGGATGTTGTTAGCATATGCATGTCATAAGGTTTTATTTTATATCAAATGTATGTCAAAGTGCTTTCTTAAATGGATATATTATGGAGGAAGTTTATGTGAAACAACCTCCTGGTTTGAAAATGAAAATTTCAAATCATGTTTATAAGTTGCTTAAAGCCTTGTACGGATTAAAACAAGCACCTAGAGCATAGTATGATAGACTTAAAAATTTCTTGCTAGAAAATGATTTTTCTCTGGGTAAAGCGGATACTACTCTATTTGTTAAGCATAAGAACCAAGACATACTTATTGTTCAAATTTATGTTGATGATATTATTTTTGGTTCTACTAATGAGTTGTTGTAAAGAATTTTCATCGTGTATGAAAAGAATTTGAGATGAGTATGATGGGAGAGTTGAAATACTTTGGACTTCAAATCAAAGCGAGGAAGGAATTTTCATAAATCAAGCCAAACGTAAAGGATCTACTCAAACGATTCGGCATTGATGATTCAAAGACCAAGAATACACCAATGAGCAACAACCAAGTTTTGACAAGATGAAAAGGTAAAGAAGTGGATACCAAAAGCGATCGGTATGATCGGATCCTCACTTTATTTGACCCGATATCATGTTTAGTGTATGTTTGTGTGCAAGATTTCAGTCATGTCCCAAGGAATCTCATTTGCTCGCTGTTAAAAGAATTTTCCGTTATTTGAGTGGAACCATAGATATTGGCCTTTGGTATCCTAGGGGAACTCATATAGATTTAACATGTTTTTGGATGGACTTTGCGGTTATAAAGTGGATAGGAAGAGCACTAGTGGAACTTGCTATATTCTAGGACACTCTCTTGTTTCATGGTTTAGCAAGAAACAAAATTGCACTTTCAACTACCGGAATATATAATTGTTGTGCACAAGCACTTTGGATGAAACAAACACTTAGAGATTATGGCATTAATCTTGAACAAATTCCTATTAAGTGTGATAATACTAGTGCTATAAACCTTTCAAAGAATCTCATTCAACACTCTCAGCATATAGAAATAAGACATCATTTCAGAGATCATGTTCAAAAGGGAGATATTGCATTAGAGTTTATTTCCACAGAAAAACAACTTGCCGATATTTTCACAAAACCGCTTTGCGAAGAACAATTTTCAAAAATTCGGCATGAACTTGGGATGATGAAATTTTTGCATTAACGTCTCTATTCATGCTATTGAGTGTACTGAATTGATTAACTATTATTTATGAAATGCTTGAGCTTGATAGTCAAATGATGAATTTGCCTTGATAATTCTTGATTATATGAATTAATTGGTTGAAAACATGTTCATGAATCATGCATTAAAATGGCTCATAAAATATTTTCAGATCAATTAAATGATCTTGGAATATATTATTTGCTGGCCAAAAATTAAATCAAATGTGCGAAATTACAGATAAAATAAACGGTTAGCCGTTTATTATAAACGGATCACCGTTTAATTCCAGAAACGAGATTATGTGTCTGTCCGTTTACTCTTTCACCGTTTGCTACAATCGGTGAACCGTTTTTCAACAGAGAGTCCTCTAACAGTTACTCCTTAGCCGTTAAGCGTTTAAGCCTTCACCGTTACCTATTCCTTAGTCTCTGTAAGTTACCCTTTAACCGTTTAGTTAAACGGTTAACCGTTTTCGCGAGTATAAAACTGTTCAAAGGTTTTCTTCGTCTTCTCCAGTTACCCCTTCACCGTTTCAGCCATTGTTGCGCAGCCGAAGGTCTCTCTACCCTCAAATCCTCATTTTTCTTGCTTTTCTTGCCAAATCAAACCTTCAACATCATTTATTATCACCTTTAGAACAACTTTACCGATTCAAAACATCAAATCTAGCCCAAAATTCAAAAATCCCAAATCGAAACCCTAAGCTGCTGGTCGGGTTTTCTCATTTTAATCCGATTCTCCCTTCAATCAATTTGTGCACCCAACTCACATCCCCTATACATCCTTAAGATAATCATCAATTCATTTTCCTCTCTGCTTTTCCATATGAACCTTCTGAGAAATCCCAAAATCTCCAAGGAATCCTATACCACTGAAGTCTCAATTTGCAAGGATTCACTTCCTCCTTCCTTGGCGATTCGAAGAACGCTTCGATGGTCGAAAGGTACTTGAATCCTTCTTTGTCGACATTGATGATTTCCGTAATTTAATTGTATGTGGTAGAAGTATTCGGGATATGCTTCAGCCTTGGGAGGCTGCTATTGACCTTGATGATCAGGTCTATTCAAATTTAGTGCGAGTCTTTTACTCCAACATGGAAATCTCCGATACTCGCCCAAATAGGATAGTCAAGTGTGCGATAGAGTTTGATGACGGACTTACCGACCTTCTTGGTATCCTCATGAGGGCTTGATATTTACACCTCTAGGAAAGCCCTCTCCTTTGACAGTTTTTCTCATACTCATGGCGTCTGTAATATATGTCGTCGTCGAGACTTATCGGATGAGATTTGTTTGCTTCTGTTTCGGTCTCAACTTTTACCTCTTCAAGTTCGTATTCTTCACTCTATTTTACAGCACATAGTGACACCTAGGAAGGGTCACTCGGATGAGGTTACGAGGTTGGACGTTGCCCTATTAGATAGCCTTCTTACAGACCGTCCCATTAACCTCGGGTATATTATTGTGCGACATATGTTGAGTACTCACGTCAATCACCGCTTGCTTCCTTATAAGATTCATCACTAAGATATCGCTGACGCTTTGAGGTTCCACTTGACGTCTTTGGACATATGGAACTCGGATTGGTCCCGAGGCCATGACTATCGGTTTCTAGGAAGAATGGAGTGTGGATAAAGACAAGCAACTCCAAAATCGGATACCTTGATTGCTCCGGAGACGATCGGATGCTCAATGATATATATCCCTCCCGACTTTAGATTAGAGCTCATCCTCCTCCTCCGCCGTCGTTTTGTCCCTCGGCCTTGACTCGACTCGAGGGCGTCGATGATGACATTCCCTCCTCTTCCAGCCGCCTCGCTCCCGAGCCATCTGCATTCTGAGACCATCCGCTATGCCGCTTTCAGTTCAGCCTCCTGCTTCAGACGTTGTCCAGCAGTTGGTTACTGATGTTCACCGGATCTCGGAGCGCCAACAGCTGATTCTTGATCGGTTGGACACCATTTCCCGTGACCACCAGCAGCTCCGCTCTGACTTTCAGACTTTCCAATGAGCATTGACCAAGTGCTTTCGAGCTTATCTGACAATGACTCTTTCTCCGCTATGATCCGGAGCACATCTTCTCGCCTCGTAGTTTCCGAGTTCTTTTATATACATTTCATATTTTGGTGGTTTGCATTTATATTTTTTTGGGTTTTGATGCATATGTGTGTGATTTTCTTGATGATTAGATGATTTTTGGATTTTGATGCATAAGTATTGGTTTATTTGTGGATATTGTAATGTTGGTATGTTTTTGGATATTGGAGTGTTGTTTTGTTTTGTTCATGGAGTTGTTGGCTTGTTGAAAGATGAAGTTGGTGTTAATCTATTTTGGAAGTGTTTTAATCTCCTTTTGTATTAGTGGTTTTGATCATTTTAAGGAAACTCGCTTCTTTTTTCGCTTCGCCAAAACCTTTTCATTTAATTTGCAATTTTTTTTCCCTATTCTCCCTTTTCTTTTTTATGATGAAGGGGGAGATAATTATGGTATTTAAAATGGATTTATGGTATTTAAGAAGGATTTAAAATGGGGAGATTAAGAATGAATTTAAAAAGGTTTTCTTGAGCAAAAATCCTGTTATTGAACATTTCTCAATTTGGCCATACATTTAGGGGGAGCACATATTAAGGGGGAGTTAAACATTGATTAGAATTTGTCATCATCAAAAAGGGGGAGATTGTTAACATAAATATGTTAATAATATTGATTTTGATGATAACAAATTTTAAATGTTTTTTTGATAAAAATATTGGAGCTATTCCTTAATAAATGAAAGCCTCGATAATCATTTCATCCATTTTTTCATAAAAAAAATGGACCTTCAAATTCAAAAATGATTTTCTGTAAAATCTGTTTTAAAGTGTGATTCTGGAAATAAACGATAAACCGTTTATTTAAACAGTTAACCGATTAATGCCAGAGAGTAACATATTTCCTAAACCTCTAACCGTTTATGAAAAACGGAAAACACAAAAGATGGGAAGGTTACTGGAACTTAACGGTGAACCGTTTATTTAAAACGGTTAACCGATTAACACCAGAAAGCAACATATTGCCTAAGCTCTAACCGTTTATGAAAAACGAAAAACACCAAGGATGGAAAGGCAACTGGAACTTAACGGTGAACTGTTTATTGTAAACGGTTAACCGATAACGTCCAGAATTGAAGGTTGCCTCCTCTGGCACTAATTAACAAAACCTGATAAGGCTAGTTTGTTTTGCAGGTTACTGGAGTCAAACGGCTTACCGTTTATTACAAACGGTTAACCGATAATATCCAGAGAAGCCACTTCACGCAAGTCCTTAACCGTTTAGTGTAAACGGATAACCAATGTTCATCTTGCAGGTCTCTGGAAGTTAACGGCGAAAGGTTAATTATAAACGGCAAACCGTTTATTTGAAATCTGGTCCAACGGTAACTTTGACCAACCGAAACGGTTAACCGTTTATGTCTAACGGCGAACCGTTTTCTGTCCGACAGTTTGTAACGGCTAGATTTTCATCTCCAGATATAAATAAGCTCATTCAAATTCAAAGAAGATTGATCACAACACGACCATTGAGCTAATATTCGAGAATACAACCTTCATAGAGCTTAGAACACATTCTTGCTTCATCTATTCACATATTAAGCATCATTGTGTAATCTTATATATTGTGAGAGGCAAAAACAATTTGTAATATTTTATTTTGAGTGATTATAAGTGTTGGGATACAGAGATTGATAATCTCTTGTTGTAAAGGTTTATTGACACCTTGGAAGTCAATTAAAGCATTTGAAGCATTGGTGGCTTAGTGGAATCCTCAAAAAGCTTGGAGGCGTGACATAGGCAAGGTTGGCAATCAATAAAAATCTCTGTTTGAATCCTCTTCCTTATCTTTTTACATTGTGATCAACTTAATTGTTTTTGCTTTGAATTTGGATTATATTTGCATTAAGTTTTTCTTTATAAATTGAATAATTTTTAGAATCCTAATTCACCCCCCCTCTTGGGTTGCATACTTGTTTTTCAGTCACTACCTCCAGTGAGATTTTGGGGTTTGACATGTCATTCTTGAAAGTAGCTATGACAAAGTCTCTAGTGATTCATAGATGGTTGATGTGGGTGTGATGTTTCTTTAGACTAGAGATAATGTTTATATTTTTATTTGATTGTTATCATTAGTCTGATTGAATAAACACGAGTGTTTAAAAAAAAAATCATTTTGGATTTGAATTTTGTTTTCGCTTTATTTGCTAGGGCCTAACAATAAGCTGGTTGGGGGGTGTGTTGAGTGTTAGAAAATGTATATTTATAAAGGAGAAAATCATCATTTTACATTTCAAGTGTTACTAACACTCTTACTTTTATGTATTTAAGCTTCTTGTGATTTAATTACGTGTGTTTTATTTTAATTAAGTATTTTATGTATTTTAGGGGCATCATAGTCATTTCATAATGAACGAGAAATCATATAGTAAAACGGACATCACTTTTGAACTCAGGACAGTCGAAAACCTTAGGAGGAGCATAAAAAGAAAAATGTCATTATTCACATGTACGGTTCTATTCACATGTACGGTATTGTCTACGTTACTGTTCACGACACTGTTCACATAGACGGAACGATGACGTGGCATTAACCGATGATGTGGCATTGACTTATGAGATGTCACGATCCTGTTGGACTAAAATTCTTATGTCATTGATCGATGGCGACGTATAGTGGACGAAAATCTCGCATCTTGTATGCATTACAGGATTATTTTCAACCAAACCGCGTCAAACCGTGTTACTTTTCAAACCGCGTGGTCAAACCACGTGGTCAAACCGCGTACTGTTGACTGATGACGTGGCGCAATCCTAAGCGTCCGAAATATTTTTGATCCAATGGCCATAATTTACTCAATGTATCTATAAAAAGGGGGCTCTCCCCCCCCTAATTGGATAGCTCTAAATCCATTTTTTGACTCCATTTACTGTAATTCCTTCTCCATCTTGTATTTTCTACGTATTTTAATAAATTCCCATTTTACCCCTAGTTCAATTATGAGTAGCTAATTTTCTTTCAAGCTTGGGTTGAAGGCGAAGTATCAACATGTGTCATGGGCTTTATTTGGTAAATTTATTTTTTTTCCCCTCTAATTTTTGTGGATGATTTGACTTTTCGTCGACAAATAATAATAATATTGTCTAGATACCGCTCTGATTTCACCGGCTCCCTAGTACAAGGTTATTATTATTTGGCACGATAAGCTCTTAGCACCATATTGATTAGAGTGTGGTTCATGAGGTGTGGATTCCCCCCTCATGATTTAATTGGCACTAATAAGGAATATTTAGCCCATGGTGCATGTTGATGCGGATCCAGATACCCAAGCGCTTCAATTATAATAGTTTCCACTTTAATTTAATTTCGTCATTCCAATTTAAATTCTAAGATAGTCTAAATCACTTTCACCACAAATCCAACCACCTACTTAGAAAAATTAATTCTACACACAATTAAAATCCACCTCTGATGGGACATCACCATTGATCTATTCTACAATAGATTCGTGCACTTGCGAGTTCAATAAAATTTACACAATAATTACCATCAAAGAATGGTGGCCTAGTTGTAGATTGTCTTTCCCTAAAGGTAGAGTCATTTTGGGTTGCCATGGATCTTTTACTCTAGACGGTTAAGTCCTAACAAGAGAATCTTGCTCTGATACCAAATGAAATACTAGTTATGCAACCCAAGAGGGGGGTGAATTGAGTTTTTAAAACTTAAGCTAAGCAAATCACACAACAATTCAATCTATTGCCTTAATGGAATAAAAAACAATAAATTTAATAAATCACAATAATAAAAGACTAAGGGAAGAGAGAGCAAACACAATGATTTTTATGTGGTTCAACAATCCCCGCCAATGTCCACGCCCCCAACTACATGATTTTTAGTGATTTTTATATAAAGCCAAAAATTACAAAATTAAAAATAAAGAAACTACACATATATATGTGCAGTAATAAAAATTCACAGAATTTTCAAAAGTCGTTTGAGTTATTAAATAAATTATAGAACTGTGAATTACTGATGAAAATCGAAATTTTCCAGCATCAGTGTTCCAACTTCGAAAAATCAAAACAATTTATATAAAATGAGTTATTGAACAATAAATGTACAGATAGAAAGATAAAGATGTCTAGTTTAATAATCTGTAAAGTTTTATGCATGAAACTCGATTAAAACAGCAGTCATATGAAGTTCAATCTATACTGTTCACAGTTTCCAGGATTCATAACAACACTACTTCCACTCAAACACACATAAATTAATACACGATCATACTTTTCACAATTTTATAAATACAACACATACAAAATCATTCAATCAATCACATAAAAATCACAATCAAAATTAAAAGTTTAAAGGCTTATAAATTCTTTAATACCTTCAAGACAAAATCCAAACTCAAGAACTCCTTTAATGGAGAATAGGAATACAATCAAAATCTTCCCTTTTTCTTATTCAAAAATATGAATTCACTCTTATGCGGCTGCTGTATTCTTTTCTTTATTCGCCTCTAGGGTTTTGAAAAACAAAATAACGTAGAGGAGGTATTTATAGGCCAAGCCTTTTTAAAACCCTTTACCCATTAAGGAAACTTTTTTAAAATAGGGTATTTAATAAATAATAAAAACAATGGTTATTACAGGTAGAATATAAGACTTATAAGCATATAATAAAACCAATAAACTTAACCTCACTTGAGATAGTAATTAAATCCATAATTCGAATACCTAAGATTCACCCATCATTTTAGCTTAGAAAATTAACCACTCATATTGGCAAGCAAAATACTCATTCTTTTTATAAATTTGTATAAGTGTAATTAAAAAAAGGGAAAGCCAAAGAGAAGAGAAAAATCTCTTTTTATTGACTACACTTTTTCCTTAAAAATCACTATAGATTTACACCAAATTTCTCTATAAAACTCAAATAAAAATCCACACATTCATTTATAAGCTTTCCTGCCTTTATATAGGTAAATTCTTATTTGTTTAAGTGTGGGCATTTACATGATATGCTAATGAGCTTACAAACACAACAATTAGATGAGCTCTACTAATACAATCTAGGGGCATAAAATTATAACCATTGTAATGCATTATGGAATGTCGCATTAATATAATCAATGGATACAACTGAAGTCAAACCATTGGATCTTTTGTCAAAGTGGATGAACTACTAAATTGACAAGTGTTAAATCTAGTACAATGAGATGTATGTGAGCTTAAACACATGGCACAATCTCAACCTTTCAAAATTAATGTTGGATCAAAACCTAGCAATTCTTCCAAAGGCTTTCGAGTCTTTGTAATCCAAATTTCAAATCCATGTTTTAATCCAAGCACTATGAATTTAGAGATATTCCTACAAAACACAAAAAAAAAAAAACTTAAAAATAAATAAAATAGCCAATTCCTAAAATGAATTAGGGATTTTGTAAATGTGATGAAATTGTTAGTTTATCAACACTTGAAATGAAATATGACAATTATAACCTTTACTAAGTATACACTTTTTAATGTCAATCAGCATTCATTTTCTCTACCCTTATCTCTTTATATTAATTCCCTTAATTATTATTGTTGAATTTTGTTTGTTGGAGTTTTTAAATTGTGTTTATTATTGAAGAAACTTTTAAAAAACCAATTGGGGTGTCTAGCTGAATTTCACTTTATCTAGATTTAAAAGATATTTTAAATATATAAAAAAATAGTAAAACTTCTCCATAAGCCTAATGTTGGAACCAAACTAACTATGTTGTGGTTAAAACTAATGCTTGGTAACAAAAATTATTGTTTTGATTTAGTTCACCTTAATGTAGATAATATAGAAGTAAAGCATACACTATTACATAAATTATTAATGAATAGGCTATAAATATTTTAGCTTTAACAAGATGTTGTTCATGCTGGCAAGTGATTACGTCCCCGTAACTTCAAAGATATGGTAATAACACTAAAGAATAAATCGTTGTCCCAATTGATTTTAGAAAAATATTTTAATCTTAAATCCTTTAATGTAATATAACATATATTTTTTGTAATATACAGATAATTATTACTATTTAGAGTCCAGTTCTTTTAGATGGGATCTGAAAAAATTATAATTTATTATTATATAGAGTTTATTTTTATTTCTAATTAGCCTAAATTGGGAAAAGAATTTTTTATTGCTACATGGAGATTATTCATATAAAGAGTATCACAATACAAAGGTTTTACTAAAAGGGTGTTACTGCAATATAAATTTTTATTAAAAAATGGGTTTAAAGAGTATGTATACGAGTTCAAATAGCCTCGCCATTTGAACTACTTGCATGTTTGTTTTACCACTTTTTATGTCTGATTACAAGTGTTTAAATGTTTGTTTTCGTAAATAAAAATACATGAAAATTAGTAATTACCCTTTCAAGAATTACATACATTTTAAATTTTATAAGTTAAATATTTTCATGAAATCTAAATAAATTTATTGACATTTTAAAAAGGTATTATTCAATTTTTCAAAACCAACATTTTTTAAAATATAATTAAATGGAGATAAAAGTGAGAACAATTTGACGTTTGAGAAAAATCCAATGGAAGAAAAAGTCATTATTCTAGCTCTTTCTTTTTTTCATTTTAATATGCCACCTTAGCTTCTTGTTGAATGAGTTATATATGTAATAAGAGTTTTGATGGTACAAAAGTAATTATCTCAACCCTTAAATTGAACCAAATAAATGGCCAGATTTTGATGTCAAGATTTAAATTAGAATCTTCAGTTCAAATATCACCTTCCTATATACTTTGCTCTCTCCCTTAGTTTTGACTTCTCCAATCAACAAACAATCCAAGAGTTTGATCCTAAATTGTAGTTGTTGCTGACATTAATTTCTAACTATAAAGCAAATTCTTTGACATAAAAAATAATACAAGCAAAATATGCCAAAAAAAATACAAGCAAAAGTAAAATTAACTTGTTGACAACAAAAAATGAATTTTGATTACTTCTTCTGAAAGAATTTTGATTTTTTTCTTTGACATAAAAATAGCATAGCCGAATCCATTGAAAATTCTAAATACTTTATTTGGAGATGGTCACCTATTGACAAAGAATCTAAATTTTGCATACTTCTATGAAGAAATTAATAGTCAACTATGAAATATTTTTCTTTTAACAAAGATTTCTTTTTTAAGAATATGAACCATGAACTTAATTTTCAATTACTTTGGTAATTGCCAATAGATTGGCTCTAAAAGCTAGATACACTATGAGAAAAATGGTCTTTACTAACACTTGCCTTATGACACTTGATTAAAAAGTATCAGTAGTTACATACATTTGGGTCATTTTTCGTGTTTAACAGACAAGTATCATAAATTACTGATACTATAATGTCATTGTATTAAACATCAAAGATCATTGACGTTAAGGTATCAATAGAAAAAAACTTATCATTTTATTTTTGTTTTGGCCTTAATTCGAACCCGAGACCTCTAAACTTCGAACTTTTACCTTTCAACAGTAAAACTACTGAGCCTAAAAGTTTTTGCTTTTTTAGTCTTAAAAAATATAAAAATATATCCATTACAATCTAAATCTAAACCTAAACTTCTCTTAACTGCTAATTCTAATTTTAATGCCACCTATCTTATGAAATCTCTGAAAATTAAAATTGAGAGAAAACAGAACTTCTCTAGTATCATTTTGTAATCTATCACGCCAATTAATTTTTGATAAGATAGGACGAAGAGACAAAGAGAGATGTCTTAGGTGGACTACGCTTTGCCCTCAGACGACAACGTATTAGAGGCTGAAGAACAAGAGCAGAAAGATGAAAAGTCACGAAACCCCCACGAACAACTACAAATTTCTACACATCAGCCTTCTCCTCTTGCTCAATAATTTCTCTTTTCCTTAATTTTGTTTAAAATTCAATATAATTATATTCAACTAATTTTAGGTTTCTCATTTCTCGGTATAGAAAATCTAGATTGTCGACTTCAAATCAATGGTTGAAAACAATGGCGACGCTTTCATTACCACCACTGGTTTTCAAAAAATATCTAAATGCTTTTGTTCTCTTAAATTCAGCCTCTGTACCTATGGTTTCAAGAATTGATCATGCCTCTCGAGTTACGATTGTGATGGCCAACAATTAAAATTTTATTGTTGATAAGTAAAATAGTTACGATTGTATATCCTTTCACCATTAATAAATATTTATTTTTTTATTACTTTCTCGAATTGCATAAACTTACTCTAGACTTGATAAATTAAAAATTATGGATTATGTGTTACAATCCTCTTTTTCAACCATTTAGTTATTTTTTCAATCATAATTGCCTACTATTAAATGGTTTTGTGTGCAACACTCCTCAGGTGAGCTCTTACTTTTGCTTTATTTTAGTGATTTGTACAGAATTTTGTTGTTTCTCAACTCATTTTTAATACTAAAAATTAATATATGATGAGATTACTTTTTTCTGCATCTTATTGCTTGTGATGATGTTCAGACTAGAGTTGATCCTGCAAAGGGTATTATTTACATTAATGGAAAACGTCTTCCTAACAAATTGCCTCCAAAAGTGTATATTGCACTTAACAAACCTAAAGGGTCAGTACCGTTGAGAATGCTTCCTTTTGTCTTCTTAAGCTTATTTTTAAATTTTCGGCTTTTGGTTTCAGAATTTATGTATGGAATTAATATAATCATCTAATGACAGTTACATTTTCTCAGTTGGAGAAAAGGAGGTTAGGTCGGTGATAAGTCTATTTGATGATTATTTAAAGAGTTGGGTATATGCAACTTACAGTTTTTGATATTCTACTTTTGAGTTACCATCCGTTTATGATAAATAGAAGGAAACATAACTTTTTTTAGATGAAAGTGAATTTAAATCAGTGGTGATCTCATATTTATATTGTACTCCATTGTTATATTTTTAATTTTTATTTCATTTATTGTTTGTGTTTATAGGATAAAAGAAATCCATGACTACCCAGACCGCGATTGTTTACTATTGGTTGTCTTGATGTTACCACAACTGGGTTAATTATAGTGACCAATGTTGTGCAAATTTTATTGAAGTCGCAAGTTCACGAATCTATTGTAGTATAGATCAATGGTGACGAGTGTCGATCCCAAGAGGAGATGACTTTTAATTATATGTAGCATTAATTTTGTATGAAGGTGGTTGGATTTGTGGTGAAAGTGACTTAGATTATCCTAAAATTGGAATTGAAATGGCGAGAATAAATTGAAGAGAAATCTATTGAAATGACGTACTTGGGTATCTGGATATCAGCATGGGCTAAATATTCATTATTAATGTCAATTAAATCATGAGGGGGGAATCCACACCTCATGAACCACACTCTAATTAATATGGTGCTAAGAGCTTATCGTGCCAAATAATAATAACCTTGTACTAGATAGCCAGTGAAACCAAAGCGGTACTAGACAAGATTATTATTATTTGTCGACGAGAAGTCAAAACATCCACAAAAACTAGAGGGGAAGAGAAAATAAATTTACCAAATAAAGCCCATGACACATGTTGAGACTTCACCTTCAACCCAAGCTTGAAAGAAAATTAGCTACTCATAATTGAACTAGGGGCAAAATGGGAATTTATTAAAATACGTAGAAAATACAAGATGGAGAGGGAATTACAGAAAATGGAGTCCAAAAATGGATTCAGAGATATCAAATTAGGGGGGGAGGCCCCCTTTTTATAGATACATTGAGTAAATCGTGGCCATCGGATTAAAAACAGTTTGGACGCTCAGGATTGCGCCACGTCATCAGTCAACAGTACGCGGTTTGACCACGTGGGTGAACAGTAACACGGTTTGACCCGGGTTGAACAGTGACGCGGTTTGGTTGAAAATAATCCTGTGTAATGCATGTACCGTACGCGAGATTTTTGGTCCACTGATATGCTGCCACGTCATCGATCAACAGTGCATAAGAATTTTAGTCCAACAGGATCGTGACACCTCATCAGTCAATGCCACATCATCGGTCAATGCCACATCATCGATCCGTCTATGTGAACAGTGTCGTGAACAGTAACGTAGACAGTACCGTACATGTGAATAGTACCGTACATGTGAACAGTGCCATTTTTCCTTTTATGCTCCTCCTAAGGTTTTCGACCGTCCTGAGTTCAAAAGTGATGTCCGTTTTGCCGTCTGATCTCTCGTTCATTGTGAAATGACTATGATGCCCCTAAAATACATAAAATACTTAATTAAAATAAAACACACATAATTAAATTACAAGAAGCTTAAATACATAAAAGTAAGGGTTGTTAGTAAGGCTTGAAATGTAAAATGACGATTTTCTCCTTTATAAATATGCATTTTCTAACACTCAACACACCCCCCAACCAGCTTATTGCTAGTCCCTAGCAAATAAAGCAAAAACAAAATTCAAATCTAAAATGATTTTTTTTTTTAACGAATCATGTTTATTCAATCAGACTAATGATAGTAATCAAATAAAAGTATAAATATTATCTCCAGTTTAAAGAAACATCACACCCATATCAACCATCCACATGAATCAGCCCAGTAAACTTTGTCATAGCTACTTTCAAGAATGACATGTCAAACCCCAAAATCTCACTGGAAATAGTGACACTCTCACAAAGAAATTAAACCCAATAAAAATAGTCACTCCAATGAATAATAATTGAGAGAAAATAATAAAGAAATGATATCACATGCTCTCACCAAGATGAAAGAAAGATACCCTCAGCTTAGAAATAATACGATCTCAAGTCAAATAAAAATGCTAGTCAACCCAATATTTTTTTTTTTTATGCACCACTACATCTTTTTAGCCCATATAACTAGCTTCTACTTCAGACTATAGTTCCCTAAAATCAAGAAGGACTTTTATTAGGACGTAACGTAGGCTAGGGACATGGCTAACAAAGGAGGGGAAATAAGGAAAATAAAGTGTATGTTTGAGAAAAATGCAGAGATTTTTATTTTTATTTTTTTTGGAAGTTACAAGGTGGATTTCACCTATTATTGTTATTATTATTATTATTTTTTACTTTTGTTTGGCACAACGTTACTGAACAAAATAATTATTTACATTTTTTTTAAACATAAATAGGTGATGGAACTTATAAGACATCGAGTAATACTCCAAATCGGAGTGAGTCAAGATGATAAGTTGACAAAGAAAAGATTTTTTTTTTTTTGTTTTAAGGCTCAAAAGGGTTAACTATGGATATTTCACAAAAGGGATGGCTAGAAAGGCTCAAACGAATCAAAAATGGCCTTTCCATCATTTTTTAGGGTTCTAAAGAATCTTCCATATCTACTAGTTAGATGGGCCTCCAGATGTAGCAACACATATTTTTTCTTTTTCTTTTTTTCTCTTTTTTTTTAATTTTACAACAATTTTTTTTTTAAGGGTTAACTCAAAAGAAATCTAGAGATCATGTATAAAATAATAAACTGCTAAGCTGTAAAAAGAATGGGCAAAAGGGTTACTCTCCAAGAAAAATAATAGGCTCAAAAACTCACTTGGTACTTATTATGACATGTTCATTCCTTCAAGCAACTCATATTTGTCTCCGACATCAACATGTAAAGTAGCAAATATAGCGTAACATCACTTAAGACCAAAGATAATACAAATACTAAAATTTGAAATTAATCATGTCATCCAATGTTAAAACAAATCACACAATTTTTTTTTTAAACAACATTCTACCCCCAACCTATTCTAAACATGAAAGGAAAATATGCATGCAGAAATGTGAAAATGATTCAGAAAAACTAATTAGAAAAGTTACAGTTAAAATGATAGAAAAATAAATGTTTTTTTTTTTTAACTAAGAAGATGTGTTTCTAGAGGCACTACACTCCATATTCAGCCATATTCGACTCAAAAATTTTGAAAGTGTATA
This sequence comes from Citrus cavaleriei, assembly GCA_030448925.1. Taxonomy (NCBI): domain Eukaryota; kingdom Viridiplantae; phylum Streptophyta; class Magnoliopsida; order Sapindales; family Rutaceae; genus Citrus; species Citrus cavaleriei. Next base: position 677,058 of record JAUJEN010000274.1, on the reverse strand, counting down.
TTTATAAAGGAGAAACTAGAAAGAAGAAGAAAAATGATTGTAAAAAAAATTAATAAACAAAAAGAAAATATCTGGAAATTTTTTTTTTTTTTAACGAAGAAGATGCGTTTTTAGAGTAACTACACTCCATATTCAGCCATCTTGAACACAAAAAGTTAGCAACAGTTAGTTTCTACAACAAAAAATTAGTAAAAACTTAACCAAGATTCCACAATTGTCAACTATTCCCTCCACCCAACCAGAACAAAACATTGTCCTCAATGTTTTAAAGGAAAGAAGTAGAGTTTAGAAGACATCACCTGGGTGGTAAGAAAATATTACTGCGGAGAGTTAAATCTAATTTGTACTTCTTACTGCGGCTACTGTTACCATCATTATTTGGACGCTCCAACACAAAGGTCCAGGGGTCTGGCTCCGGTCTATAAGCTTGTAACAGATCAAGTAGCTCATTAGCAGTGTGAGCACAAATAAAAAGCTTTTTCGCATTGGAAGGAATGAAATAGTTTTTTATTGCATGGTTAAGAAATGCGATGAAGCCATCATAAAAATTATTGACATTTAACAAACCGATGGGTTTCTGGTGAATGTGCAGATGGGCCCAAGATGCTAGTGTGATAAGTGCCTCTAGTGTTGCAAGATCTCCTGGAAGGAAAATAAAAGCATCAGCATGATTAAGCATTTCAGTTATTCTTTCTTGCATACCTGAGACGACTAACTCTTCTCCAGTCGGTGAGTCAGACAAACTGCCCAAAGGTTTTAGGACTCTTGGGATGATGCCTAACACTTGGCTTCCTCTGACAAAAGCAGCTTCTGAGACCAATTTTGATAACCCTCGGTTACCTCCTCCATACACCAAGTGTAATTTTCTCTCTGCTATGCTTCGACCAAGATCTACGGCTGCCTCAACGAACTCTTTATGTTTGCCATAGTTAAATCCAGAAAGCACACAAATGTTCTTGAATTGTCTATTGGGAGTAGCTGCCATTGGAATATTTCTCAAAAACAATTTGTGAGTGCTTAACAAAAAGTCTTATTTAAGAATCTTGGTGACAGTGGATCACAACTGTGTATGAGGTGGCATGTCAGTGTCAAATAACGCGTAAGGCACATGGCTAGCGAGTCAAAAAGGAAACAGTAAAAAGAAAAAGAAACAATGATAAAATAAAATTATTAAAGACAATAATGCAAATGATAATACAACAGTGAAATAAAATAACAGTGAAGTAAAAGGATATTTACAGGTAGTTGCGACTGTGGCTCACATCTTCCTCTGGTTTTACGTCCAAAAACGGTTTGAACGCCCTCTGTGGTCGAGGATAGGCTTCCCATCCAGTTTTCTTATAAGCTGGGAAACAGAGTCGTTTATAGTCAGATTTTCGAGACTATATCGTGCATGCTCTTTCTGGAATAATGGTCATAACTGGAGAATCGCTCCTTGCACATATCCACTGGGATGCGTTTCAAGAGACAGAAGGATATCATCCAATGACTCATTATTCAAGCCATCCCTAATGAATTGAATCTTATCTTCCCTATTATCAGACACCATTCCTAAAGAACATGAGTTTTTATTGCATCTCATTCTAGCACACTTATGATAAGCAACAGAAATTCTTTGAACTCTTCGTTTTCTTGCATAATTTCCTTTACCACAACTAGGCATGTATGCAATAAATTTTGGAGGCAACTCACCTGCCAATCGTACTTTAGCTTCGATTAACCAACGGATGTCAGCAGGTATGTTATTCCTCATGAGTAATCGCATGCGTTCGGACCGAGCTTTATAGATTGTAAGGAGGGCATTCTGAGGAAGTGAAGGGAATCGATTATGAAGCTTTGCTAGAATCTCTTTTCTGTCCATACCTTCGCTTCAAAATATTAGTTATTATGGGAAACTGAAGTAACCGACTTGATTGTCACGAAGTACCGTTATCCGTCACTTCACCGGGGTAACAAACTAAAGCACACAAACAGAAAAACAAATTAAAACACACAAAGAAAATTAAAATCGTCCTCTTATTGAATTTACCTCAAGCTCCAACTGGATGTCGTAAACACTTCTCTCAATGTCTCTGAGTTGGCTTTCTAAACCCTCAACATAGGATACTAACTCTGGTGGTTGCAGAGCCCAAATACGATGTGTCTTACAAAATCGAATCTGCCTTTTGAGATGAGATTTTACACGTTGAAGTGGTTTAAGAATGTTCAGGAGGAACGGTTTAAGTATGGTACTCATGATTAACAATGATAAGAAAAAAAAAACTTAATGGTTAAACAAACACACTTATGCAAAAATAATTTCAATTAGCAAAAGAATAATAAAAAGAAAGAAAGAAAGAAAAAATCAAATCACCGAAAAGAAAAAAAAAATCAATTCAAATCTGGTGGGTCATTCAAATTTATTTCGGTGTCTTCGCCATGTGGTTGGTACTCTAGATATGGCTTTAATCTTTGACCATTAACTTTAAATGTAACACCATTCTTTGGGTCCTTAATTTCAATTGCCCCATGTGAAAAAACAGTATGAACAATAAAGGGGCCAGACCATCGAGAGCGTAACTTACCTGGGAATAGGTGCAAGCGAGAATTGAATAAAAGCACTTTCTGACCTGGAGTGAACGATTTTCTCATAATTTGCTTGTCATGGAAGACTTTCATTCGTTGCTTGTAAATCTTGGCATTTTCGTATGCATCATTGCGAATTTCTTCAAGTTCTCCCAGCTGTAATCTTCTTTCTGAGCTGGCTTGCTGCATGTCAAAGTTGAATTTCTTGATAGCCCAATATGCACGATGCTCGAGTTCCACAGGTAGGTGGCAAGCTTTTCCATACACTAGCCTGTAGGGTGACATCCCAATCGGGGTCTTGAAAGCCGTTCTATATGCCCATAATGCATCATCAAGTCTTAATGACCAATCTTTTCTGTCCGGCCTCACCGTCTTTTCTAATATGTGCTTTATTTCTCGATTGGAGATCTCAACTTGGTCACTGGTTTGCGGACGATATGGGGTTGCCAGTTTGTGAGTGATTGAATACTTCGTCAAAAGAGCCTTGAATGCTTTATTACAAAAGTGGGCACCACCATCACTGATTATTGCTCGAGGGAATCCAAAACGTGAAACAATGTTGCTTTTCAAAAATCCTATCACCACCTTGTGATCATTGGTTTTACATGGAATTGCTTCTACCCATTTCGATACGTAGTCAACAGCAACCAATATGTATTGATGGCCAAAAGAAGGGGGAAAGGGTCCCATGAAGTCGATACCCCATACGTCAAAAATCTCAACCACTAAAATTGGATTTAGTGGCATCATGTTCCTTCGTGTAATGCTCCCCATTCGTTGACACCTATCACATGAAGAACAGAAAGTGTAAGCGTCTCGAAATATAGTTGGCCAATAGAAACCACATTGTAAAACTTTAGTCGCTGTTTTCTTAGCACTGAAATGGCCTCCACAAGCTTGTTCATGGCAGAATGAAAGGATATTTTGAATTTCATTTTCTGGGACACATCGTCTAACAATTTGATCTGCACAATACTTGAACAAATACGGGTCATCCCAAAAGAAATTCTTTATTTCTGCAAAAAATTTGGCTTTGTCTTGCTTGGTCCAATGCTCTGGAAGTTGACCTGTAACAAGATAATTAACGATATCAGCATACCATGGTAATACTTCCACACTCATCAATTGTTCATCTGGGAATGATTCATTCAATGTTAATGGTTCTAAAATTGTGTCAAAATGGAGACAAGAGAGATGGTCTGCCACAACATTTTCTATGCCCTTCTTATCTTTAAATTCCAAGTCGAACTCCTGTAAAAGTAACACCCAACGAATTAGTCTAGCTTTTGCATCTTTCTTTGTGAGTAGATATTTAAGAGCAGCATGATCTATGAATATAATTATTTTACAACCAATGAGATAACATCGAAATTTTTCCAATGCAAACACTACTGCTAGCATTTCTTTTTCAGTAGTTGAATAGTTCAACTGTGGATCATTCAATGTCATACTAGCATAGTAAATAACATGGGGAATTCGATCAACTCTTTGTCCTAATACTGCTTCTACTGCATAATCAGATGCATCACACATGAGCTCAAATGGTAAGCTCCAATTTGGGGGCTGAATGATGGGTGATGATGTCAACAATTGCTTTAATTTTTCAAAAGCCATAAGATATGAATCATTAAAGATAAAAGGTACATCCTTAGCAAGTAGATTGCATAAGGGTCTATAAACTTTGCTAAAATCTTTAATGAAACGTCTATAGGAACCAGCATGCCCAAGGAAAGATCTTACTTCTCTGACTGTTTTGGGTGGAGGAAGATTAGAAATGAGATCCACCTTGGCTTTGTCAACCTCAATACCTTTGCTCGAAATGATGTGACCGAGAACAATACCTTGTTTTACCATAAAATGACACTTCTCCCAATTTAAGACTAAGTTTTTCTCGATACATCTCTGCAGAACTAGTGTTAGATGATGTAAACATTGATCAAATGAATCACCAAAGACAGAAAAGTCATCCATAAAGACTTCAAGGAATCGTTCAACCATATCAGAAAAAATGCTCAACATGCATCGTTGAAATGTAGCAGGTGCATTACATAATCCAAATGGCATCCTCCTATATGCAAAAGTGCCAAAAGGGCAAGTGAAAGTAGTTTTCTCCTGATCTTTTGGTGCTATGGGGATCTGATTGTATCCTGAGTAGCCATCTAGAAAGCAATAAAATTCATGGCCTGTTAATCTATCAAGCATTTGATCGATAAATGGTAAAGGAAAATGGTCTTGACGTGTGACAGAATTCAACTTTCTATAATCAATGCATACACTCCATCCTGTAGTCACTCTAGTGGGTATCAATTCATTATCGGCATTCGTAACTACTGTGACTCCTGACTTTTTGGGGACAACTTGTACAGGACTGACCCACGAACTATCAGAAATAGGGTAAATGATACCTGCATCTAATAGCTTAAGGACTTCAGTTCTAAAAACTTCTTTCATGTTAGGATTTAACCGACGTTGCATTTCCCTAGTAGGTTTAGCATTTTCATCAAGGTGAATGTAATGCATGCAGTCTACTGGGTTTATACCTCTTATGTCCGCTATGGTCCATCCTAATGCTCCTTTGTGCTCTTTTAAAACATCCAACAACTTACCTTTTTGTTCGTCATTTAAGGATGATGAGATGATTACCGGCAGAGTACTTTCTTCTCCCAAAAATGCATATTCCAGAGTGTTTGGCAATGGTTTGAGCTCGAGTTTCTGTGGTGATTCTAATGATGGGATGAGTTTCTTCTCTGATGGTGCGAGTTGTTCAACTCTTGACTTCCATTTATTAGTGTCCATGGATGGTGCTGAGTCAAGTAGGGTGTTGACCTCATCGACCGATCTGTCAATACCAAAATCCATACCAAAGTGAGTTAAACATGTTTGTAAAGGATCATCACTAAGGTTTGAAAGAAAAGTGTCGTCAACTAATGCTTCTATTAAATCCACATCAACAATTCCATCATCTGCATTGTGAGGTTGTTTAGCAATGTTGAAAATGTTCAGCTCCATAGTCATGTTGCCGAAGGACAACTGCATATTTCCAGTTCTGCTTTGAATGTGAGCATCCGCAGTTGCCAAGAAAGGTCGGCCGAGGATAATGGGGATGTGCTTCCTTAAATCCTGGATTGGTTTAGTGTCAATTACAATGAAATCAACGGGAAAATAAACTTGTCTACCTAGATAAGCACGTCCTCCACAATACCACGAGGTATTTTCGTGGACCGATCTGCAAGCTGTAACACCACTGGAGTTGGGTGTAATTCTCCCAGTCCAAGTTTCATTAATACAGAGTAAGGCAAAATATTTACACTAGCTCCTAAATCCAACAAAGCATTCTCAATTATGTGGTTCCCTATACTACATGAGATAGTGGGGGAGTCTGGGTCTTTACATTTCAGAGAAATTTTATGTTGGAGTATAAAACTAATGTTTTCTGTTAAAAATACCTTCTTTTGAACATGAATGTTTCTCTTTTTAGTACAAATGTCTTTAAGAAACTTGACATAAGATGGAACTTGCTTTATAACATCAAGTAAAGGGATGTTAACACTTACCTGTTTGAAGATTTCAAGAATCTCACCTGTGGATTTTCCCCTATTTCCTTTAGTTAACCTCTGAGGAAATGGAGCTTTGGGAACATATTCTCGTGGGTTGGTTTCTTCTTTCTCCTCCGGTGGTGAGTCCTCAACACTCACAGGTACAATTTGATTTTCTTTTGTCACCGGCATCTCCACTTTGTTGTCGACTTCTTTTCCTTTTCGCAAGGTCATGACTGCTTTGACCTCTCCATGCTGCTGTGGTGAACTGGTACTTGCTTCATGTACTCCTTTAGGATTAGGCACTGGTTGACTTGGAAATTTACCTTTCTCAACAGTCATTGCCAAGGTCTGAACTGAAGAAGCAAGTTGTCCCACCATCTTCTCGAGGCTTGAAACTGATTGGGCTTGTGAGTTGAAGCCTGCTCTCAACTCATTTCGTAGTCCATCAATGGTGCGGTTCTGTTGCTCAATCGTAGAGTGAGTAACATTCTTGAAATTCTGGAATGCATCCTCCCATGGTCTGGGTTGAGAGTAGTTCTGGTTCTGATTGTATGGTCTAAATGGTGGCTGAGAGGCTTGAGGAACTTGAGGAATTTGTTGCATTGGTGGAGCTGGAGCTGCTGGTCCATTTTGTTGGAATCCTTGAGACCATGAAAAATTGGGGTGGTCTCTCCATCCAGGGTTATATGTGTTGGAGTATGGGTTGTAATTTGATGGTTTTCTCATTACACCTATGGCATTGGCTTGATCTGAGTATGAGTCATGGTCATGTGGTTCTGTTGATTTAGCAGTCGATAACGATGCTATTTGTCGAGCGAGACCTTCAACCATCTCCTTGACTTCTTTGATTCCCGAAGTTGACTCGCCAATGTGAACCTCATTCACTCCTTTAATTCTTTTAGTATTCCTGAGTGACCGACTCCGTTGTTGGGAATTATCCGCTTGTCGCTGGAAGAATTCCCAAATCTCTGATGCACTTTTTGACATTAGCTCTCCTCCACTTGTTGCCATTAGCCATTCTTGCACATTCGGCAATAATCCCTCCAAAAAGTATTGGCATTGGTGCCATTTCTCGTACCCATGATGTGGACACTTCAAGAGTAGCCCATTGAATCGCTCCCATGTTTCGAAAAACTGCTCGTCTTCTCTCTGGGTAAACTCTGAAATTTCCCTGCGAATAGCATTGGTTTTATGCACTGGGAAATATTTATTCAAAAATTTTGTTACCATTTGTTCCCATGATGTGATGCTATTAGCAGGCAATGTATTGAGCCATGAACGAGCTCTATCCTTTAAAGAAAATGGGAATAGTCTAAGTTTAACATCATCATCTGAAAAATTCTCATATCTAAATGTTTGACAAACAGCATGAAAATCATTCAAATGATTATATGGGTCCTCATTTTCTAAGCCATAGAATGTGGGGAGACAATTTAGCACACTAGGTTTTAGTTCAAAACTCCTAGCAGCTACATTTGGGTATCTTATACATGATGTGCTCAAATTAGCTAAGGGACTAAAATAGTCCTTAAATGGCCTCTCCTGTGGTGCTTGTAAATCCATTCCAAATTTATTTTTAACGTGCTTGTGTGTGCGAAGTGTTTTTTCTAGTTCAAGGTCTATAGGTTCAAGATTAGGTAATAATGACCTACGACCATGCATGCAAGAAACACAAAAATAAATGGGAACAAAACAAATAAAAATAAAGAAGAATGAGAAATTACGTTACTAACCTTATCACGCTGTTAAAACCTTTCTATAAAAATACACAAAAACAAATACGTGAAATAAATTAACTAAAAATAAATTAATAAGATAAACAAAAAAAATTACAAAGAAAAATAAATTGAAAATTAAATTACAGAATTTTAAAGAAGAGAAAAAGAAAAGAAATACTAACCTTTAAATGTAGATTCACTTTTTTTTTCTTTTTTTCTTTTTTTTCTTTTTTTTAAAGAAAAAAATACAAGAAAACAATTAAATGGAATTATTCACAAAAATTAATTCTATGAATTAAAATTACTTACCTCCCCGGCAACGGCGCCAAAAACTTGTTGTGCAAATTTTATTGAACTCGCAAGTGCACAAATCTATTGTAGTATAGATCAATGGTGACGAGTGTCGATCCCACGAGGAGGTGGATTTTAATTATATGTAGAATTAATTTTGTATGAAGGTGGTTGGATTTGTGGTGAAAGTGACTTAGATTATCCTAAAATTGGAATTGAAATGACGAGAATAAATTGAAGAGAAATCTATTGAAATGACGTACTTGGGTATCTGGATCCGTATCAACATGCACCATGGGCTAAATATTCATTATTAATGCCAATTAAATCATGAGGGTTATCCACACCTCATGAACCACACTCTAATCAATATGGTGCTAAGGGCTTATTGTGTCAAATAATAATAACCTAGTACTAGAGAGCCGGTGAAACCAAGGCGGTATCTAGACAAGATTATTATTATTTATCGACGAGAAGTCAAAACATCCACAAAAACTAGAGGGGAAGAGAAAATAAATTTACCAAATAAAGCCCATGACACGTGTTGAGACTTCACCTTCAACCCAAGCTTGAAAGAAAATTAGCTACTCATAATTGAACTAGGGGCAAAATGGGAATTTATTAAAACACGTAGAAAATACAAGATGGAGAGGGAATTACAGAAAATGGAGCCCAAAATTAGATTCAGAGATATCAAATTAGGGGGGAGAGACCCCCTTTTTATAGATACATTGAGTAAATCGTGGCCATCGGATTAAAAACAGTTTGGACGCTCAGGATTGCGCCACGTCATCAGTCAACAGTACGCGGTTTGACCACGCGGGTGAACAGTAACACGGTTTGACCCGGGTTGAACAGTGACGCGGTTTGGTTGAAAATAATCCTGTGTAATGCATGTACCGTACGCGAGATTTTTGGTCCACTGATATGCTGCCACGTCATCGATCAACAGTGCATAAGAATTTTAGTCCAATAGGATCGTGACACCTCATCAGTCAATGCCACATCATCGATCCGTCTATGTGAACAGTGTCGTGAACAGTGTCATGAACAGTACCGTACATGTGAATAGTACTATACATGTGAACAGTGCCATTTTTCCTTTTATGCTCCTCCTAAGGTTTTCGACCGTCCTGAGTTCAAAAGTGATGTCGTTTTGCCGTCTGATCTCTCGTTCATTGTGAAATGACTATGATGCCCCTAAAATACATAAAATATTTAATTAAAATAAAACACACATAATTAAATTACAAGAAGCTTAAATACATAAAAGTAAGGGTTGTTAGTAAGGCTTGAAATTTAAAATGACGATTTTCTCCTTTATAAATATGTATTTTCTAACACTCAACAACCAACATAATATGCATTTTACCATCCATCAATGCTGTATATTTCGTGAGTAAAATCATTGGAAATTTGATGGATTTACCTTGTTTGAAGAAACAATTTTTCTTTCCAGGAGATTTTGCTCTGACAATATCACATATTTCATCTAAGTTGCAAAAGTGTAAGCTTTTGCATGTTTTATTCTTTATTAGTAAACATGGGCTACTATATTTAGGAAAGGTGTATTTCACGCATATTGCCTTTTTTTTCTTTATAAACTCCCAAAAAGTTTGTGGAAAATAGCTTTTGGTTGTATATCCTTAGAAGTTGGAACTTAATTGGTTTTATGTTCGTAGAAGTGAATTATGAATGCCAATGGGCTGAGATATTCTAGGTCGAACTATGAACTTTTGAGTTATTTTCATATAACCCAAACGGTTCGATTGCGTAGTTAAGACTTTTGATTTACAATGAAAGAGATCATAGTTAAACCTCCCAAGCGCTACCCAATCAGGATACTATATCTTGCAAGTTTCTTGAATACCAAGTTGTAGCCTTGTAGGCTCCGATAGTTTTCCTAACTATAAGTTTAGAACTTGGTGAACTCATGAGAGAGATTGGGGAACTTACGCAATTCATAAGCTATTTAACTTGTTCTTTCGCTGATGATTTCACTACCATTAATTTTTTTGGTAATTAATTGATTAAATATGGCATAGCATTTACAAAATAATCAATTAAATTAGTCTTATTTGTAATTTTTAATGACCCAATAAACTATAGTGTAAATTAATCCAATTTCCTATAATTTTCCTTTACAAATAACTAAGTTTATTTGTAAATAGCTTGTGAATATTGTTTTTGGAGCAAAATAAGTTTATTTTTGTTAACCATTGTTTTTCTATTGTTTGTTAGTTAGTGTTGCAATGGAATTGGCAGCCAATTTTTGTTTTTTTCTTTTCCATGTATCCATATGTAGATTTGATCAATGTGTTTGAGGTGTTTCTCCCTCAACTTCACTTGTATCCTAACCTATCCAGAGGAGTTGCTGGTGAGATAAAAAAATTACACTACTTATGTTCAAAGAGTGAAAGGCAATCATCGTTCTTAATTTAGCTTATAGATTTGTTAAATTTAGCTACAATTAGTAGGCATTTGATTGGATGGTAGAAATTTTTATGTATTTAATTTAGATTATTCAGTAACGAGTAGGATATCTCATATATTGTTTATTGAAGTATTTGGAATTTGTAATGTATACTAATAATATTTAAATATGAAATGAAAGATTTTTTAATACAAATCGAGTTTTTTTTGGGTTATTTTGTAGTGCCTTTTAATTTTACCAACAAATCAATAGGCATTGAGCCAATTCAAATTTTCAAATAAATTAAATAATGATACCATGGTAAAATAACTATAGACACTAATACAATATCAACAACTACTAACACTACTGTGTCAAAATATTGGTGATACTATAATAATAATAATTACTGACACCATATTTGTGACACTACAAACAAGTGTCATTATTTTTCTAACTACCATATTACTGACACAATTAACAAGTTTCACTTAAAGTAATTACTAACTCTATTTCAATGTCAGTAAAGACCATTTTTCTAGTAATACTAGACTTTTTTTTATTAGACTTTCCTATAGACTATTGAAAAAATTGTTAGTGTTGATATTTCTCAAAAGAGCATTGGCCAAGTAGCTAAGATAGCTTAGTTCACTCAAAACTAGGCACGAAGTTGGATGTTGTGCCACCTACTAATGTCAAATGGGCACTTTTTATGATGGCCTCTATCACAATTCCTCAATCGCACATTTTGCACTTTTTTGGTTCTACTTTACAAAGGCATGCTTAAGAACTAATTTGTTTTAAGTTTGCCCAAATATAAGAAATGGAAGCATTAGCATTATTAAGAAAGCCAAAATTACACTACAAAAAATTGACACTTGGACAACTGAACTTCAAGGAAGGCACAAGTGTTTTTGTTAGTTGGGCCAATCATAATGAAAGAAGCAATAAAATATTAAGACAATATGTAAAATTTTGTAAGAGAATCTTGCTTCATGAGAACAAACACTTGCAAAAGTTATATTTGAAGACAAACTTGATAAACAGAGATAAAATGATATCTCCGGCAGTTCTTTAATCAGGACAGTATAAATAATCATAAATTCTTTGCCATTTAAAAAAAAAATCTTGATAAGGAAGTATTGAATAGTTATTTTTACCTTATCAATCAATCAATACTAATTCCCTACTTCCTCATATCTCAAGTTAGGTAATTTAGGTCTTGTTTGGAATTGAAGTTGGGCAACTGTAATTTAAAAGGTACAACACTAAAGTATTTTGTAAACATTAGTTATCATAGCTTGGAAATTAAGTTGATTTTTACCTTTATTAATTCTATTAAAATGTTAAGTTGATTTGATTTTATACTTGTATGATAGAAAATCTATTTTATATTTAATAATTCTATCAAAATTATTTAAAAATTGTATTTATTATATATTATTAACTTTTATTTAATATTTGCAGCTTTTTTCTAATAGCAACTATAGATTAAAATATATCCTCAATATAAAATAGGGCCTTGCATACCTCTCATTGTTAAAACCAACATGTATTTCAACAACAATATGAACCAATAGTTAATGTGATTAGAGAGTATATCTAGATATAATGGGGAGTCACACACTTGATTAAAGAGTGCCGGTGATCTATCATAAACAATTAATTGTTAGTCCTCTGTTAAGTGCACACTTTGGCTTATAGCAAATTGTAACAAATGGAGCCATGAGTATAAATATTGTTTTTGTTATCAATTGTAATCAAGAATAAATAATATATTCTCAAAATTCTTCCTCTTATAGCTTTGTCACACCAATCCAGCATGATCAAAACAATTTCATCATGCATGCAGCATACACAATTTCTTACTTCGATCAAAGGCAACGATTTAGAGAGATTTATCAATAGCGATATTGTGTGTCCTAAGCAATTTCATCCTCATACTGCCATAGGAGCTAGTTCATCTTCTGGATCTGCTTTAAGAGAGGTAAATCCTAATTTTACTACTTGGATCAAAATTGATCAACTCCTTTTGAGTTGAATGATGTCCTTGATTCAATACAATAATCTATTTTGCTACTTCTAAAAAGCTCTTGGATTCCTTTACTAGTATGTTTGCTTCATAATCTCAAGCTAGAATTATGAATTTGAAAATGCAAATTCAAACTCTAAAGAAAGACACTATGCCGATGGCTGACTACTTTGTCAAAATGAAAAGATTGGCTGATAATGTGGCTTTAGTAGGAAAATCTATTGAATTAAATAAATTTATGTAACATGTATTAATAGGATTAGATTCGTCAGATTATGAACCCTTAGTTACTGCTATGTTAGCCAGAGGAGACAAGATTAGTCTTGATGAACTTTACTTTTTATTGTTGAATCACGAGAATCGAATTGAATTGAAAAAAAAAAAGCAAGATTACATGTGATGTTATGCATAACATGTCTGCTAATATAGTTTAAAAGAATCAATACGCTGGAAGGAATATTGATGGTAATCAAAGGAATTTTAGAAGTAACGGAAATGGTTTAGCTATGGTGGTTTTAATACTGGAGGTGGCCAAGGAGAAAATGGTGGTGGAGATGCCTTTGATATCATCCATCAAATATGTTTTCCACCAAGAAATAGAGTAAATAAATGCAAGAATAGATATAATTCAGTCTTCATACCACAAAGGAATCATGTTAGAGGTGGTTCTTATGTGTTTTCAGACTTAGTTAAGGGTATTATAGCAGAGGTTACTCGTGTTCTTTTGTTAACAATGGTGAAACTAGACCTTTTAATGGACATTCAAGAAGTTTTAGTTCCCCATTTGATAGTAGTTTTTCTATGCCAAGAAGATTAGGATATCAAGGCAATATGGTCTATCAAGATCCTATTATTTTCCTCATTTACAGTTCTATAATTCTATCTACTGCATATTCCACAACTGGTGGTAACTCTTTTGGATTTCATGGCTTTCCTGGACAAAGTGGTACTTTTCCAACTTGGCAGCACACTCCTTTAGTTGCTCTTACTCCAAAAATAGCTAAAGATCTGTCCTAGCACATTAATAGTGGAGCCACAAATCACATCGTAAATGACTCTGATAAGCTTCTTTAAGTCTAAAATATATGCTAGTTCTAAAAAATGACTTATTGGAAATGGTACTGCTTTGAATATTTAGCATTTTGGACCTGTGTTGCTTGCCACCACTTCATATGAACCTTTAGTTCTGAATCATGTCTTACATATACCTCATATTACTAAAAATGTATTCACTGTTTCAAAGTTAATAGTTGACAATAATGTTATTGTTGAATTTCTTAAACATTTGTGCTTTGTCAAGGCTAGGAGTACAGGGATCATCTTGCTTAAAAGAGTTGTAAAATAAGGAATATATAAAGTCCAAAGCCCTTTTCAATTCTTTAAAGCTTACTCAGCCTAATATGTCGATCTTCTTCAAATAAATTTGTGTATTTGTTTGCTTATTGTCCTAGTCCTTGTTATTTTCTTTGTAACTGCAGGTTCTCTTAATGTTAATCTCTTGCATAAAAGACTAGATCATATTGTAATACATACTCTCAATAATGTAATAAAGACTTGTAATGACTTTGCTGCTTTCTATGAAAAGTTTTGTAATATTTACAAGAAAAGAAAAAATCACATATTACATTTTGATTATGTAAAAACCAAAACCATAGAATCTTTACAATTATTATACGCAGACCTTTAAGGTCTCTCTCATGTAACTTCTATTATCTTTCTATCTTAGATTATTTTAGTCAATTTACTTGGATCTTTCCCTTAGCTGCTAAGTCATATGCGCTCTAGATATTTATGAATTCAAAAATTTCATCGAAAAGCATCTTCATAAACACATCAAAACTGTTCAAATTGATTGGAAAGGTGAATTTAAAAGTTTACTTCATTACATGCTGAATCTTCGGGTTCATTTTAGACATCTTTATCCTTATATTCATCATTACAATAGTAGATAGAAAGAAAGCATTGGCATATTGTTTATATTGCCTCACATATAAGCTAAAGCTCATCTACCATTAAAATTTTGGTGGAATGCTTTTCATATAGTTGTTTTTCTCATTAATAGGCTTCTTACTCCCATATGATATGATAATTCCCCATCAAAAACTTTCTTATCAACCACTTAATTACTCCATTCTAGGAGTGTTTGGTTGTGCTTGTTATCCAAATCTTAGGCCATACAATAAGTTATCCAAATCTTAGGTCATACAATAAATACAGACTTGCCTTCCAATTAAAAAAATGTGTTTTTCTTGGCTATAGTTATTTTCATAAGGAATATAAATGCTTACATTCCTCTGGTAGGGTTTATGCATCTAATCATGTAGTGTTTGATGAAAATTCTTTCTTCATGTGTATGGCATAGATTTTTCTTCTATAATGCAGCCTTATAGTTCCTCAAAGTCTTCTATCGAGTCATCTTTTTAGTCCATATTTTCAGCTTCCCTAATACAGGCTCCGATAGAAGATTCCTTGGCTACTGATCTTCAATCTCAGGCTTCTACAATGAGGTCAATCTTTCTTCTTCCTCACTAAACAATTCTGATCACAACCATTCACTACCTCATGTATTACCTGAACCACCACTAGTAGTTCATCCTTTAGTTACTAGACCAAAGGTTGGTATTTACAAGCCTAAATCTTATTTAGCTGCTCTTATTGTCACTGATCAGAACCCACCTCAATTCCACAAGCCTTAACTGATCCAAAGTGGCAAAAGGCTATAGAAGAAGAATTTCAAGCTCTTCAAGCTAATCATACTAGGGAGTTGGTCTTACCGATACAGCTAGTGAAAGTGGCTGGTAATAAATGGGTGTTTAAGATGAAATATAATTCTGATGGTTTTATTTTTAGATATAAGAAAAATTTAGTTGCCAAAGGATTTCATCAGACCTATAGGGTTGGTTATACAAAAAATTTCAATCCAATTGTTAAGGCTTCCACTGTCAGAATTGTTCTAAGTGTTACAGTTGTGAATAGATGGGCAATTCATCAAGTAGATGTTAAGAATGCATTTTTAAATGGTTTTTTTGGTTGAAGATGTATATATGGCACAGTCTAAAGGTTGTGTTGATTCATTAAAATCTCATCATATCTATAAACTAAAGAAAGCTCTTTATGGCTTGAAATAAGCTCCAAAAGCATGGTTTGATAGGTTAAAGGTTGCTATGGTTTTAAAGTGGGGTTTCTAAACCTAAGATTAGAGAAAATACTTGTTTTATGAATGGAAGAATGGTCATGTTAGTATTGGTCTATATTGATGATATGGGCATTACTGGATCTAATAAACTTCTTGTTCAATAGTTGATAACTGATATGCATCCTACATTTGCCTTAAAAGATTTGAGAGATCTAAATATTTGTTTCTTGGCATAGAAGTTACTGAGACTACTGGATTACATCTTTCTCAGGCTAAAGATATTGTAAATGTTTCAGTTAAATATAGCATGGCTGAGTGTAGTCTTGTTTCTAGATATATATCTACTAGTCATCCTCTTACTAAGAGTTTTGGTGTTTTTACTCCTAGTGTTGTTATTCCCAAAGCTTCATAATATAAATGCATTATTCGTGCTTTGTAATTTATGACATTAACTGGACCATAAATAGCCTTCCAATTTAACAAACTTAGTCAGTTCTTAGCTTCACCAACAGCTAATCATTAGGAAGCATGTAAAAGGCTATTGAATACTTAAAAGGATTAATATATTTTGGTATGCAGGTGAATTGTTTTAGTGACTCAGATTAGGCTTGTGATAGAGGTACAAGAAATCCATAGCAAGTTATGCTGTTTATCTAGGATCAAATCTTGTTTCCTAGCCATCTAAAAAGCAACCAATTATATCCAAGTCAAGCATAGAGGCTAAATATAGGGCTTTAGCTCAAGCCACTTCTAAAGTTGTGTGGCTTTAATCTTTGCTTGATAATTGCATATTAGGCTTGTTAATTTACCTATCATGTTGCCTGACAATCAAAAGGCAATAACTTTGGCTTATAATCCAGTATATCATGCAAAAATTAAGCATGTTGAACTGGATATTCATTTCATCAGATAAAAAGTTGCTACCAAGAAGATTGTTGTATATTTTATTCCAAGTGAAGATCAAACAACAAATGTTCTTACTAAGGCACTCACATTTGATCAGTTTTATTTTTTATAAAGCAAACTAAATGTTCATCCAGGAAAGTTTAGCTTCAAAATGGATGTTAGTGAATGTGCTTACAGAGTATGTTTAGATATAGTAGGGAGTCATACACTTGATTAAAGAGTGCTAGTAATTTTTCATAGACAGTTAATTTGTCAATCTTCAGTTAAGTAAACACTTTAGCTTATAACAAATTGTAACAGCTGGAGTCATGAGTATAAACACTCAATTTGTTATTAGCTATAATCAAGAATAAATAATATATATTTTTAGAAACATCTCTCTACTTTTCTTTCATTTTCCTTTCACTTTCTTGCTTCCAAGCACTCTGTATTACACTTTCAATCATTAAAAGAAAGAAGAGAAAAAAAAAGGAAGCATTAGTTTAAAATATAATAAATATATATATATATCTAATGATTGATTTAAATGATAAGTGAATTAGTCACATACTTGGCTCAACAGTATTCATTTACGCATCCATAAATTGTTTACAAATTCTTTTATTTACCGACACTTTGCAATCTGAAGATTTTCAATTATAATGCCTTGAAGACACCTCAATTGAGCTCTTTAGTCTACCTTTACTATTAGTACTTGCTTTTCCTTCTTTTGGCCTGCCTTTTGTATGTGTTATGTATGGATCTTGAAGTAGTACTTGGCTAAATAATGTAATATAGTGCAATACAATGCCAAATGCACCCTAAAAGAATTGGCTCCCTTCATCCATTTTCTTAAATTAAAATATGATGGAATTTCATCAATTTCAACTTTATTAAGAACTCTCAACATATGAAGGCAAACCCACGAAATAATAGTATCCTTCTTGTGATGCTCTCCTTTTAATAAATTGTTCAAACGAACTTTCGAAGTAACCAAAGAAGCGTTAAATTCACCATCATTGTCTCCCTCTTCAGACTTGTATTGAATTGAATTAACCAATTAATCAAAATATTTGTCAAAATATTTCATGTATAAATGCTTGCTACATGCTTCAATATCAAATTACTCTCATCAATGACTTTATCCTTATGTTTATATATAATCTTCCAGATTATATCCACAATCTTCTTTAAAGCTTCCCCATAGCTATCTACAAATTCTCTCAATTGTTTTTCTTTTGTTGAGACAAACTCAATAAAAAATGCCCTAGCACCTTCAATTCGGCCCTAGGTGTTCATCACTACATAAAATGCTCCTCAATGGTACAGCGGTACCCATGATTCATGAATTTCATTGAAATTTCTAAGCCATTCATTATTACTCAACCAAAATCTGTAATCAAATCACTCCACATAACTTCAAAATCTTTTATCTTATATGTGTTATAGAATGCAATTTTTTAGTGCACCTTTGAATTTTGAAATAAATATAGACAAGTTCTTTCCAAAGTTTTTCTTTATATGCTAAAGACATGAACGATGACATGTTAGGAAATGCCTTTTTAATAGCTGCATCCATGGCTAGATCATGATTGGTAATCGTTGATATCGGATGTTGTTCTCCATAACTTGTACCCAAATACTAAATAGCTTAAGGAAAGACACCTCTATTTCATCTTGCAAAAGAGCACAATCAAACTGTAAGGTTCCATAATCATGGTCCACTACAGAAAATGGTGCAAATGGTAATTCATATTTGTTCGTTCTATGTGTAGTTTCAAATGTCACTACATCCCCACCTCTTTCATAATTTGCATGTGATCTACCATCCACACAAAAAATAGTTTACTACCTTCCCAAATTCATCAACTTAAATAGCGTGAAAAAAAAAACGAGGATAAGATGATTCTCATGTTGCATACTTTAAAAATAGTTAACGACTCAATAATCATCTCCACTTTCTAACTCTTTAAGTCTAATTTATTTCAAGTGATTCCAATAATCTATATCATCGAATCCTAGTACTGTTAACATTATATGTTCTTTATAACGATTTTGATGATAACAAATTCTGAATATTTGTTTATAGAGTTTTTCTTTAATAAACATTTCATTAAATAGCCGTATAATATTTCTAAACATGTTCATAAAATTTGAGTAATCATTAACCTTAAATTGGAAAAACATCTTCTGCAAAATGCTGATTAAAACTGTGATTATGGAAACAAACGGTGAATCGTTCACATTGAAATGGTTAATCGATAAATTCCAGAGATGAGTATTTCCTTAAGCTTGAACCGATTAGCAAAAACGGACAATGCAAGTATGCAGGGAAGGTTACTGGAATTAAACAGCGAACCGTTTATATCAAACGGTTAACCGATAATTTCCAAAGTGGAAACATGTGCTAACTTTGAACTGTTGAACACAAACAGATAAGCCTATTCTATTTTGTAGGCTACTGGAAATAACCGGCGAATCGTTAACTTCAAACGACTAACCGATAATTTCTCAAATGTCATTCCGTGCTAATCTTTAACCGTTTAGCAAGAACGGATAGTAGAAATTTATTTTGCAGGTCTCTGGAAATTAACAGCAAACCGATAGCGGCAAACGGTCAACTGTTTATTTGAATTTCAACTCAACAGTTACTTGGACTAATAAAAATGGTTAACGGTTAACGACGATCTGATTCAAACAATAGTTGATCACAACATTATCATTGAGTTTATAATCAAGAATACAATCTTCATTGAGTCTTAAATACATTCTCTTTTAATTTATTCTCACATTTGGGCATTGATTTGTAACCATATACTTTATGTGAGAGAAAAATAAATTTGTAATCTTTGTTTGAGTGATTGTAAGTGTTTGGATACACTTGGGTTAAGAGATTGGGGATAATCTCTTGGTGTAAAGATTGATTGACACCTTAGAAGTCAATTGTAAGTGTTCTTGAAGCCTTGAAGGCTTGACTAGTGGAATCCTCAAGCCCGGTGTGCTTGGAGGCGTGGACGTAGGCGAGGTTGGCCGAACCACGTAAAAATCTTCGTGTTTGAATATCTCTTCCCTTATCTTTTTACATTTTGATTTATTTATTTATTATTGCTTTAAATTCGTTTCAAATTTGCATCTAGATTCGATTTAGTATTGCATAATTTTTAAAAACCCAATTCACCCCCCTTGGGTTGCTTAGATATTATTGCAAGTACTGCACCACCAAATATTGAAGGAACCTTTGCTATCTGAAAATTCTCCCTATTGAATGCCTTAGTCAAATCTTTAGCAACATTTCGTGGGATGAGTATTTTGGGCAGCACATTCGTGCGACACTTAAATATATCTCAAACGAAGATGCTAAATAAGTCTTAAGCTTCTTAACTAGCTAAGATAAATGCTTGCGTAAGAGCTAGAGAGAAAAAATAATAATTGAGCCGAAGAAAAAGAGTGTGTGTACAATAGTGTAGGTATATAATGCTTGATAACTTGCCTGTAATTGCTTTTGAGTTGCTTGAATGAAACACTAAGTGCAAAGCCTTATCGATCAGGAGGCTTGACATTCTACCTAGTTCTAGAACCTTTCGCAGAACTCTCACGGCTTAGAGGACTCAGACTCTACCACTCTCTAGAGAATTCCTAGATATTTACAAGTAAAGAAAGTGGTAAAGATGGAACATTTTAGAATCAAGCCAAGCTATAATATCTTTGGCTTAGTCTAGCTAGCATCTTTGGCTTAACATTTTGGCACCCCATAACATGTAGCCAACATATGTCTATTGTTGCTGCATACGTACCCTCTTCACAGGAGTCACATCTGTAGTTGTGGTCATCTAAAAATTTAAGGTGCGCTCGCTATTGTTTTCAAATCTCGTTTTCTACTTTTTGAATTTAGGAAACATCAAATAAATGTTTGGCAATTCATTTTTTGAAAGTATTTTGAAAATACAAAACTGATTCTACAATTTTAATAAAGGAAAGAAGAAAAATAAATTTTTCTTGTTTTATTTGTTTCCTAATACAATATTAACTTCTAGAATGAATAATTTTCTTCCACCATCTCTCAAACTAAAAATAATATCAACAAAAACATTATCATCATCTATCATCATCATCATTATTATACTAAAAAAATCAATTTCCTTCACAACAATCTTTTCATTTTATAAATATTATAATAAATATTATAATACTTATGTTTTTATATATGAATTAAATCAAATATGTAGAGTTCATTATTTTTGTTTAAATAAAAAAATCAACAAGATCACATAATTTATTCTTAAAATTAAAATAATCAGACTAATTAAATAATAAAAATAAGGGAAATTATCAACCATATACCCTTAAATGACACCAGTATCAAACGTGCTACAACACTTTTCAAGTATATCACTCGTATACCCTAAGTTGACAAAACACTTCTGCCGTCCACCAATCCGTTAATTGCCGTTTGCAAGCGCTGACATCATAAGGGTAACCTAGTCTTTTTTTTAAAAACGACATATCATCCCATTTACCTAATAAAAAATGACATGTCATATGATATATTTTGATAAAAATGACATGTCATCCCATTTATCGGATAATTGTTAATAATTGCTAAAAAACGCTACTTTACAATCGAATCTACTCCTCCAAAATTTAACCTAAATTTTTGAAGATCTACTCCTCCAAGCTCCAACTGCAATTTTTTATGGTATAATATGTATAATTGTAAATAATATGTTGTTAATAATTTTTTATTGTATAATATGGATTTTTTTACGGATAATTGTTAATAATATGTACCATTAATAATTCATATTTTTTAATAAAAAATGTATTGTTAATAACAAAATAAAAAAATTGTGTATTGAAAATTTACATTAATTTTTGGGTTAAATTTATCTTTTTACCTCATTTTGAGTTTCAAGGGCGAAATAGTCAATTTGCCACAATTCTGTTAACTTTCTAACGGAAGTTAACGGATTGGTGGATGGCAGAAGTGTTTTGTCAACTTAGGGTATACGAGTGATACACTTGAAAAGTGTTGTAGCACGTTTGATACGAGTGTCATTTAAGGGTATATGACTGATAATTTCCCTAAAAATAATTATACATTACTAATATCAAGTTTATGGAAATTATTCCAATAATAATTCTTTAAAATATTCCTACCGAACGCATTTCACTTCTTCTCAGTTTCAAGACTATTTTTAAAAATGATACCAAACATATTTTTAGATTTTAAAAATAAATTTAAAAATGACATTTTCATTCTCATTTTTGTTTCATGAAAATAACAATTGGAAAATAATACTAAACAACCCTTAGTTACGACCCACTTATTTAAGTTATGATTGTAAAGAACTCGCTTTTATGCCTTACAACCACTTACAATTGTGCTACACTTTTGAGATAGTAAATTTACTCCATCTATTCTATCTTTCTTCCTTTTCTTGCCCTCAAAGTGAGCATATAAATTACATACTAGTAAATTTATCAACGCGAGAATGAGTTTTATTTGCTCATCGAATTTGTATAGAGAATCAATGCTTCAACCATAATTTGTGTGTGATACCTTGATTTATATATATATATAAGTAAGTTACTATAATAATAAATTATGAATATATAAGTTAATTTTCTTTAGTTTTATATGTAAAGCCTTTAAACAACAAGCTTCATATATAAAGA
Organism: Citrus cavaleriei; assembly: GCA_030448925.1. Classification (NCBI taxonomy): domain Eukaryota; kingdom Viridiplantae; phylum Streptophyta; class Magnoliopsida; order Sapindales; family Rutaceae; genus Citrus; species Citrus cavaleriei. The sequence continues at coordinate 654,803 of JAUJEN010000274.1, read as the reverse complement.
AAACTTAAAAATAAAAAAAAGGAAGCATTTACCATTTCTTCGCAAGGGCTCATGAGCATGATGGGAAAAATTGGGAAAACTTTCAAGGCTTGGGAATTTTGCCAAAAATTAAGTTTGAATCTTGCACAACTTGATTTTCGGAGCTATTCTAATGTTACTCTAGAGTTTTCTATGGAAGGAGAAAATGGATGAGAGAAAAGTAATTTAAATTCTATTTTTATTTCCATTGTTTAGTTAAACAAAATATATAAGAATTTAATTTCCATTAGAGTTTAATATCCATCATAATGTAGAATTCGAATTACACACTAAGGAGTGAAAAATTTAAATTCCTCTTATGTTGGAAACCGAAGCTTCCAAAATTACCCTTCAACCTTTTAACTTGTTTAATGCCATTAATAATTATTATTTATAATTTTATTTTATCAATTTAATATTATAAATAATTTTATACTAATTAAATTTAATGAATGATTTAAGAAACTTAACAAAATAAATAAAATTATTTATTTATTTATTTAATATCAAAATATAGAAATATAAATTAATCGTCATCGAAACTCTGACCAAATCATCACCGAACAGTCGCTAGACCTTCGCTGGACCACCGCCAAACCACCATTTTATTTTATAATTCCTTTCCCTATCAAATTTTATGTCAAACCAAATAATGAAATTTAATTTCACTATTCTCCTCCGCTCCTTTCTTCTCCCTTCCCCTCCATTTCACTCTTTTCCTCTCCTCCCCTTTCTTCAAACCAAACATGGCCTAAAGTCATTTGGGAACATTCATTATTGGAGAGTAATTTAAGTGTAGGAAATGCAGAGAGAGGATTTGAGTGAGAGGGAAGTGATTTAAGCTTTCAAGTTGGATTTCTCACTAAAGGGAGTAAGATTTCTATCATTTTTATCATTAGTTGAAGTTGGATTACACAAGAATGAAGTTAATTTAAAGATTAGTATACTTTATTCATAGAAGGGTTTCCAACAAATGAGTAAAGTTGCTTCCAATCTAATTTTATTAATTGGTGGATTATTTTAGGAACATAAGGGCACCAACAAGACATTGTAGAGCCGGAGACAGTTTGCCCTCATTGTTTTCTTGATTCGATATACAAATAGCTTGTAAATATATATATTATGTAACACCCCAAATTCACCCAAGAATCCCAAGAGGAATTTGGAAAGAAACCTCTTAACATTACAATCTTATTACTATTCCCAAAGGAAAATCAATAATATCCAATAATATCCATAGTCGAAACATAGTCTCTAAAACAATAAAAATAACAATCATCCTCCAATACCAAATTCAACTCTAAATAATAACCAAAGTAGCAACAATTTATTCATCACAAAAAGGCCCAAAGTTTTTGGCTAGCAAATCATCTTCTCTAAAACAAAAAGCCCACATCTCTAAAATCAATCTACAAAATGTTGGAGACGAGAGGGGAGCCAACAACTCAGTAAGCAAACTCATGCATAAGATTACTAATAACGATGAAGTACATAATAATCATTATGATGTGCTATAAATTAGAAATCAGTAATCATTTTGTAATCTAATACATATGTACGGTAAATTAGAAATCAATAACCATTTTATAATCTAATACATATGTACGGTAAAACTTATAATCAATTATGTCATAATGTAAAAATAATCATTTTTAATACATATTGATAAATGATGTGACATAAATTAGAAATCAGTAATCATTTTATAATCTAATATATATGTATGGTAAAACTTATAATCAATTATGTCATAACATAATAATCATTTTTAATAAATAATCATTTATCAATAAAAATTGTCCATTTGTTCAGTTTGTTCATGCCTTATAGTGTCACCTATATTCCTGGTGACCCAGCCAGTAGTTTAGTATATCACTTGTGATCCTGGTGATCCAACCAGTTGTTTAATCAGAGTACTTTACCTTGCAAAAATTGCCATTACGTGCACACAATACAATTAACTGTTCAGTAATATCAGTAATAGTAAATACAAACAATGAGCTAAAACCTTAAAATAATTTTCAATCTTTGACTATCATAAAATACTAGCTATGAAACCCAAAAGGGGGGTGAATTGGGTTATAAACAAAAATTATATAATCAAAAACACAATACAATTTAAATTACTGCTTCAAGGAATATGAATAACAATAAATTTAACAAAGCATAAACTTAAAAGGAGTAAGGGAGAAGAAAACAAACACATGGATTTTTACGTGGTTCGGCAATCCTGTCTACATCCATGCCTCCAAGCAAACCACCCTTGAGGATTTCACTATTTAAGCCTCCCAAGACTTCAAAATCTTACAATTGACATTCAGGGTATCAATAAACCTTTACAAGTGATGTTTCACTCACACACACCTTTCCCAAGTGTTTCCCAGGCTTATGCTTACACAAAAAATTGAAAATTATAGCAAATACTCTCTTTCAGAGTGAATATATAAAAGATAGCTCAATGATAACTTAATATATATATATTTGCAAAATGGAAGCTCAAGATCAGTAGTATGAACAAGTTTTAGCTCAATTGATATTGAAAAAGTTGTTAGATTTGAGTTTGACTTGGGTTTTTATAATTTTAACAATCAAATTAGTCGTTATTGACTTTCTAGGGACTTGTCGGATGCCACTAAAATGAAGCGGTTTGTCGCTATGCTGACGTGGCAAGTTACTCTTACAAAATCAAATTTGAAATTTTGCCCAAGCAGTTAGCTGCTAGATTTAGCCAGCTAGTCGCTATGTTTCTAGACCTCAGGCAGTTAGCCGCTACAAATTAAGCGATTAGCCGCTATTGTTCCAAATTTTATAGTTTTGCCTTAAATATTTTAGAAATTATACAATGGCCCAAAAGATTTTAAACGTTTTTCAAATAGGTCCACTTCCAGAATTTAAAATAATACTTTATTGAAATCAAAGTTTTCAAAATCTTTCATTTTAGTCCATTGTTTTGAAAAACAACCAATTTCATAAAATTACTTTTCTTATAATTATAAAGCCTTTAGTTCATGAAAAAAGATGACTTATTAAATAAAATCTTGATATGTGGTTTGTTATTATCAAAATTATAGTTCGTGTAGCTCTCTAGGCTAAAATATCAATAATTCAACAATCGATCAATAAAAACTCTTATAAGACATTTAATTGGGAAAGCTTTACAAATTAATTTTAAGGAAAACAATTTATGGAACACAAGTATTTTAAAGTCATTTTTTAAAACAAATTTAAGAAAAACATTTTAAATAAACTTTAAACCAAAATGTAACTCATTATTATAAACTAGGATAATTGATCTATATTAAGAATTTCTTCTATATCTAATTTTCTTCTATATTATAATTGTCTAATTCTAATTGATCAACTCTTTTATTTTCTGGGCAATTTGGATTAATGTGTCCTTCCAAAACTATACAGACGTACACATGGGAATAATAATTATAATAATAAAATACTTCAAACCATAAATTGCCAATCCATATGAATAACATTATTTTTTACATACATAATTACATATATATAATAAACATTATGCATGAATTCACTTACCTCGCTCCGAAGAAACCAACAATAACCCCAAACACACGAGCTCACTCTTGGCCTATAATTATCAAGATGAGATTCTCATCAATATCATATTCAATTTTGGCCATCATAAGATACGCAACTTCCTTAAACCATTTACTCTAACCTAAACATATCAATTCACCAAACTACACTCGACTATCTTATAGAAGCTGATTTCTAACAAGCAAAAACTATGTCGGAAAAATCATAAATATTACAAAACTACTGTAAACATTTTGGCATCCAATATAAATGTTAACAAGATTAATTAGAGTCCCTAACCATCTCCAAAAACTAATTTTTCCGCAAAAGCATTAAAATTGTCCAATGACAATATAAACAGAGGACTGCTGATTCAAAAATTCATAACTTTAGTTATGCATGTTCAAAAGTAGTGATTCAAGTTTTGACCTTCAGAGGAGACTATAAGGAATCATAATTCAAATTTATAAGACATTTTCTAATGAAAAAGTAACCCAAACTCGCTTTAATATTACCCCTCACAATTCTGGAAAATAGTTCCAGGATTGCGGCAACCCAGCTCTATGATTTTTAATGATGTTAATATAAAGACAAAATTACAAAATTAAATATACAAAAAATAAAAATATATGTGTGCAGTAATAAAATTTTCTAGAATTTTTAGAAATCTTATAGGTTACGAAATAAATTATAGAAGCGAGAATTGCTGCTAAAAATCAAAATTTTCCAGAACTAGAGTTTTAACTTCGAAAAATCAAAACAATTAATATACAATGAGTTTTTGAACAATAAGCATATGGATAGAAAGATAAAGATGTCTAGTTTAATAAACTATGAAGGTTTATGCATGAGACTTAATGAAAACAACAATCGTTTAACATTGAATCTACAGTGTTAATAATTTTCAAGATAATATACACAAAACCATTCAATTAATTATCTAGAATCATACATAAAATTAGAAATTCAAAAGATTATAAATACTTACCTCTCCAAGAAGAATTTCACTCAAGACTACACCTTTGAAACTTAAAGCCCTTTCTCACACACTTCTTGGAAAATTTCTAAATGCAAATGAGAAGGGGGTATTTATTCAACATCAAGGCACACACAAAGAAAATAATAATAATATAATAAATTAAAATAAAAAATACAACCAAACTTAATCATTCAAAATAATTACTCAACTGCACCAACTTCTCCACTTAACCAAACTTTAATCATTCAACATTATTACTAACATAAAATAATATATTCTATAAAATACATATAAAATAAAAGTAATAAAAATGAAACTTGAATCATTCACTTATGTATTATAAGTAGAAAATATTTTATCCTATAAAATGCGTACATTAAAAAATAAAATAAAATAATTATATTTTACATATTATGTTTAAGCCTTTATGGTTAGTGATGTGATTGTTGATAATCTGGATGATTTATTAGTGTTTTAAGAAATGAAAATATAAACATTGAGATAGAGTATAGAATAAGGTGTAATTTATGGTTTTGACGGTATTATGGTAAATTTTTACCCCAAAAGAATATATTCAGGAGTTATAAGTTATGGGGTAAATATTCATTACGAGTTATATTGCATAAATTTAATTGTATTTCTCATGCTATGAAAGTAATTATATCATTTCATTGATTTAGTAAGAGCCACAAATGAGTCAACCTACAAATATCCACAATAGCCAGGTTGAGTGTCATCATAGTAAGTGGAATGCTAAAATAATATTTTAAATTTTTCTTAGGATTTTAATTTGGGTAAAGAAAAGCATGTTTATAAGTAATGTTTGATGCTTCAATTATGTTTTCTAGAAATGGAATTTATTTGCCTATTGATGTGTTTCTAAAATGATATGATAAATAATTTTCTTTATTTATTTTGATTATAATTGCGCGAGAGTATTTTAATGAAAAGGAATATAGATGTATTGCATCATTAAAATTAATGTTTATGTACATATGTATTAAAGTTCGTTTTTAAAATCATTAGATAGTACATTTCCCCTCCAGATACAAGGACAAGTATATAAATATATAGTTATAGAGATATAATTGAGATGGAGGTATGTGGTGCACGTCTAGGCTCACCCAAAGGCTTTAAGTCATGTGCTTGGTCATTGTTACCCTTTGGAAGTTATGTTAAACATGTGGTATGATGAGATACATGAGATGACATTTCATTAGTCTATCGTTGTAGCTTTAGGAATGACAGTATACTTTTTGTATGTCATTGCACTGTCCATATGAGATTCGAGGATGACAAAATTGTTCCCATAGGTACTTGTTTAGTTACAGTTTTAAAATCGCACACACACACACACACACATATGTTTTTTTCTTGATATGATCTTCATGATCATTATGCCCATCATCATGTATTTCTTTTGTATACTAGTTACTTGATTTAAGGTTTAAACGTTCTAACTTTTTATTTTTTACATATAGTTTTATGAAATTATATATTGCAATAATATAATTATTTTTCAGTAAGTTTATTTTCAAACTTATTTTTTACATATAGTTTTAATGTATGTTGTTGTTAGTACAACGTACTCTTTTCATAATTTGGAGATGTTAGGTGATACTTGGATTAGATCGTTTTAAGTATATTATTTGTTGTGATGTGTGATATTAAGTTTGAGGAGGTTGATTGATGAAGTTAATTCAATATTGAACTATTTTAGGAGTGCGCCTTTTACAGGTTTGCATGTTCGAAATTCCAAAATATAGGGGAAATTCTATCAAACTTCTGGCAAAATCCTTATCGATAATTTTGTCTAATCACATTACATGAAAGTAAATAAACTCGCCCTTGGAGTTTCGGGTGGGTCATTTCATTGTGTAACATTCTTTATGCATCATGAGAGAAATTAAAAAGTCATCCCCATAAGCGGCGCATTAGTACCTTTATTCTTCTTTTGTGGATTTGAAATTTCAACCTGCCAACTTCTATACTCATTCTTATAAGAAAACTAATTTCTGCTTATCAATAAACTGAAAAAGATAGTAAATTAAAGTACAAACGATAAAAACATATATATTTGCTTGCTTATGTTTGGGTTAAAGTTTATATAGTTTCTATATTTTGAAATTAATTCTTGTTTTCTATATTTTGAAATTAATTCTTGTTTACTTCTTATATTTTGAAAAATATCTCAAAACCCCCCTGACATTAAATTATTGACACCCTCACTGTCATTTTTGTTAGTTTTAACAATTAACACAATCATATTTCTTTTCTTGGATATTAACAAGAAATTAAATTATAAATTAAGCCCAAAATATAAAATTATGTACAATATTTATATTTTTTTTGTTTTTATTCATTTTTTTGGGCTTGGTAATATTAATTTTCTTTTAATTTTTATTAATATCCCAAGAAAAAGAAAGATTATTGTAAAATATTGTAAAAGAAAATAAAACAAAAAGTAATGACAAGGATCTTAATAATTTTACATTAGGGATATTTTGAAGTATTTTTCAAAATATAAGAACAAAACGGACAATAATCTCAAAATATAGGAACCAAATGAATTTTTTTTTAATTTCTTCTTCACATAAATAAAAATTCTAGTTTTTAAAATTTTTGAGATTCAATATTCTCTATAATCTCATTGAGAAAGTCATAGAATGAAAAGCTCTTACTGATGTAGTCTCTTTGAGGAAGAAAGTATAAGCCATGATTCTCTCTCTTTCTTTTAGTACCCTTAGTTTTACACTCATTATTATTCATTGAATCTTGGATGAATTAATAGATGAGATTTATTGAAATTAAATTCTTAGAAACTTTTGATATTTTATCTCTGTTAACTTATTTGTATTCGTAATAATAATTTTGATGATAACAAACATGTTTTAAATTGATAAGTTTGAAAATTTCTTAATTAGATCATTTCTTTAAAGTCGTATAATATTCACAGGATAGAAAAAAAACCACCTGGAAATAAACGGCTAACCGTTTATAGAAAAAGACAAACCGATTGCATTCCAGAGAGTAAGTTTCTAGATAACGGCAAACCGTTTATGGATAACGGTACACTGATTGTATTCCAAAGAGTAGGTTTCTAGATAACGGCAAACCGTTTATGGATAATGGTACACTGATTGCATTCCAGAGAGCAAATCTCAGATAACGGCAAATTGTTAACGGATAACGGTAAACCGATTACTTTCCAGGGATCTCAGATAACGGCACACTGTTTATTGATAATACCAGTAACAGTCTAGAGAGCAATCATCTTGCAAACGGTAAACCGTTTATGTCAAATAATTAATTGATATCTTTGGACAAGATTCTGGAATGATAACGGTAATCCGACATCTTGATAACGGCGATCCGACGATTTAACTTTGGCACAACGGTCACTTGCTTAAGTCATAACGGCAATCCAATAAGTGATAAACGGCGATCTGACTGTGTGCAGAAAGTCAACAACGGGTAGTTTTCAGCTCCATCTATAAAATGGCTCAATCAAATTCAAACAAAAAGTTATTCAACCGTTATCATTGAGCTAGCTATTGAGTATACAACTAGTATTGAGCTTCAAACTTGATTGTATTTCATTTTATTTCGCACATTGAGCTATCACTTGTAATCAAACGCATTGTGTGAGAGAGATTTATTTGTAATCCTTTTGAAAAATCAAATTGAGAGATTGTAAGTGTTGGGATACACTTGGGTTAAGAGATTGGGGATAATCTCTTGTTGTAAAGGTTTATTGACACCTTGGAAGTTAATTGTAAGAGTGGTTGAAGCATTGGAGGCTTACTTAGTGAAATCCTTAAGCCTGGTGAGCTTGGAGGCGTGGACGTAGGCACTGTTAGCCAAACCACATAAAAATCAATTGTTTAATTTCTCTTTCTTTACTCTTTTATTATTGTGCTTTATTAAATTTATAGTTTTTTATTTTATTAAGGCAATAGATTGAATTGTTGTGTGGTTTTTTTTGCTTGAATTTTAAAAATCCCAATTCACCCCCTCTTAGGTTGCCTAATTATTATTTCAATCCTCCATATAGACCCCGGCCTAAATCTTTCTCCCTTCTATATTTTCTTTCTCCTTTTACACATTCTCTATCTCTATTTCCCTCCCCCTCTCTCTTCTCTTCTCTTCTCTTGTTTTTTTAATCCTGACTTTTCGTTATTTTTTTTTTCTCAGCTGTAAAATTGTTTTACTCTCTCCAAGTTCATCTCATAACTCTTTGTGAAAATGTCTAAAAGCATTGAATATTGGTATGTTTTCATACTTTTAGAATAGTTTTTATTTATTTTTTATAGTTAATTTTAGCTAAATTTTCTAATTCGTAAATTATTTTTCTAAAATTTTTTATCTTTCATAATTTTTTTTTATTTTTCATTCTATTAAATCATTATGTCGTCTCATTATTGCTACTTTCTTTCATAAAAGTCAATTAACTGTTTGACACATTGTAGGGAAAGAATAGTGAAGAAGTTGAAAGACCCTTAAACAATTAGAGGCATCATATGTGAGGATGTTTTTTAAAACGTTAGAGTAGGCTAGAACCTATTATGAAGATTATGATAGACGAGATTTTTTGGATTTCAAGTCGATCTTCTTCCAAAAGTAGAGTGGGTTGTAATGAGGTGATTAATGGACGACTACTTGTGCCCATCAAGGAAAGTGTGTGTCAAAGAATAATAAGCCTAATTTTAAAGAAGAACACAATGAAGAAGATATGAATTATGTAAATACAAAACAAAGAAGTAGAAGTTGTTCAACGGTCAAATGTGGGTGTAAAGCTAGAATGCAAGTTACGTATGATAAATGGTCAAACAACTAGAAAGTTATGGTTTTAAGAGAATCTCAATATCACAAATTAGTTACTCCTGCTAAAAGAATTTGATAAAGTTAAACAAAAAAACCATATATGGAGTTTTGTACGATTCGTTGCATGATTTTCACAAAGAGTTGTGAAATGAATTTAGAAAGAGTAGAGAAATTTTCGTGGTTGAGAAAAAAAAAAGCTAGGGATTAAAAAAACAAAAAAAAAAGAGAAGAGAGAGGGAGAGAGCAAGCACGTGCAAATAGAGAGAGAGAGAGAGAAGACATTTGGGATGGGATCCATACGAGAAGAGAAAATATTTAAAGTTCTTGAATAGGGGCTCGTATCTTCTCTAAGTTTGATTTAAAAGCTGGTTTTTGGCAACTTGGTATTTCACCAGTTGACCGTCACAAAACTTCCTTCTGCATCCCTGATGCCCATTATCAATGGACTGTTATGCCTTTTGGTCGGGTTTATTGACACTGGTGCAGATACCAGTATGATAGATCCTTCTGTCATTCCCTCTGATTATTGGGAAAATCACTCGAAACTCTTCCGAGCAGTTAATGGAGAAACTTTTGAAACTCACAATGTTCACCCTCTTTGAAGGCCAAGAGTGCCGTGTTTTCGGGTGGTATTGTGAAAAACTGTTTTCAAGTATGATTTTCGAATTTGGTTGGTACATGTGGTGCCTCACTACCCTGTATGCTACAAAACTGATCTTTCATGTCCAACCAGTCCTCCGCCATCTCACCACTCCTGAATTCTCCCCAGACCTTCTATGGACTCTCCTTGAATGGTATTCCCCACTCCTGGGTATGTCTCCTTCAGACCTCCTACTTGCTAAGCAAGAATGTTCTCTTCAAATGTCTTATTGAACCCATCGATTCAGACGTACAAAATCTGTGAGCAAAAGGAATTCTTCAAGGACCTCATGAAAGACAAAAAATCCTTTTCTCAAGCTTGCAAAAAACCCTATCTCAAGATGCCATGGCTTTTTTAAATAATGAAGGAGCGACCTTAAGACCAAAAGGCATAACAGTCCATTAATAATGGGATACTAAGAATATTTTTAGAGGATTACTAATCCGCATATATATAACCATATAGTGTAAAAGATAGATTTAAATATATAATTAATTATCTATTAAATAGTATCTTTGAGAATTTAAATTTAAATAACTCATTAGGACTCCAGAGCGAAGATAAAAGTTAAAAATTTTAACTTTTTCTATTAAGATAATGTCTTAAAATAAATAATATTATTTGAAAAACAATGAACTCACAAAAATATAATCTCTTAAAATAAGTGATGTTCATCAGATTTGAAGACGTAAAAACAAACAATCCCATAATAAAGTTTTAAAATTAGAAATATGTTGAAATTTTAATTGGTTGTGAGATAAGGAATCCCCACCAAATGAGATGATTGATCAAACGTAATATGACCATCTACCGAATCAGGTTGGATGAGGTTGGATGGTTCATATCACACGTGATTTTTACAAGATCAAATTAGATGTTCAGATCAAACATAATACAAGCCTTGAGATCCTATTCCCTAATGAAATATAGTAAATACAATAAAGAACCATTCTTTGTAAAATTGTACTATTACTGGCTATTTTTACAATAGTATTATCATCAGGCGAGTTGTTCTTTCCTACTCGCATTCTTCCTTAAGTTAGCTTTCTTACGAAGACATCCCAAATTTGCAACACAACTAACGGAGATGCCCTTTATTTTTGTTCCAAAACTGCCATGCAGCTGAACTGCCACACATCACCAATTAGTAGGCCAACACCGCCACATCAGCAGGTGACCTCGTGGTGTAGAAACTACGAAGACTCTCTCTCAGGCTGCAAACAAAATTCACAAGTTCTGCTGTGTTGCAAAAGACAAAACTTAACCTACATGTTCATTTCCTTCATGAATCAGCTTAAATGGTGAAATGAAGTGCTGTAAAAGTGAAGACAAAAACGTTTCCAATAAACGGAGGTGAACACCTGAAAGAGCCCACACATTTTTATTATCATCTAAGCTCCAACACCTTGCATTGAATAAAAATAAAATAAAATAAAAACAAAAGAGCATCAAAATCAGCTTTGACTAGTCTTTCTATTAAGCGCCCAAAAGTTAATCAAATATCCCCTGGCAATGAACTGGTGAATCTATATGATTAGCCTCCTTTGAGGTGCTTATCATGTGATCTGCATACAATTTCAGGAAGCCTTTCTCAAGGGCTTCCTGCATCCATGGATGCCGGCAACACTCTATAGCCTCGGGGACAGTTAGCCAGCTTCTTTGTCGTGTGCTCTGTTCAGGCCAAGACTCGAGCTCCTCCTTCACAAGTAAAGCAAACATGGCAGCTTTGCATAAACCTTCTGGACTAAACTCATCTTGAAGGGTTTTGCTCTTAAACTCATAGTAACCCAGAAATTCCTGAAATGCAAGACTTCTTTTATCTATAAAATCAATGCTAAAACAAGCAGGTTCTATGTAAAACAGATGATGGTTGAAAGCATGGAAAAAGAAAACAGAAAATAATTAATAAAGAATAAATAGTGTTCTCATTTTTCAAAGTTATCAAGCTAATAACTACATACATACCCAGGCCCCAGAAACACCAAATAGACTAAAAAAACCCTGTAAATTTGTCCTAGTTAAGCAAAAAATGCCATGGAGTAATTGCCAAACTAAAATTCTGCCACTTTCAGTCATAAAGAGCTGTATAATCAATTCAAACCTCTCTCCCCTTTATTCTTCTACATATCTCCAACTGATTCGACTACTATTTTATGTTTTTTCTTCTCTTGAAAGTAAACATCAAGATACAGATTAGATACAGACAAAACAAGAAGAGAGAAAAAGCAAGGAAGAACCAGAAGAAAACTGCAAAACTGCAAAAGAAAAAAACCATACTGTTAACATGATATCCAGGTAAAAGAGAGTATTGCTCGGACTAGATTCTAGAATGCACATGCAGACTGAAAATCCTTCTCAATGCATGAAAAATGAGCTAAATGTACGACCACGAACAACCAATAACTAGAGGAATCAGGTCCACATAAAAATATTATAGCTGAAGTCCATGGCAAGAACAAGTTCAGTATTTTTTCTGCTCAACAATTAGCAGATGTGACTGCCCAATAGTACAAAACTTTCTTGTTGAAATGCATTGGAATTCGATAAACCCAAGAAAGTGAGATTAGTATGTGAATGTGCCCTCTCTATCTATCAATATAGTTTTAAGAAATACAAAGGTTGTGAGGCATGAGTGAGGAAGTTCTGATGAGTTATTGACCTCAAGATCGTCTCAGTAATTTCTGCAAAAGAAACCAAAAGAGTGCCGGGTAAATCCTTAAGACAATCATTACAATGATATGCTCAGCTTATGATCTTCTCTCCAAAAGCTCACAAATTGTTGAAGTGTCCCTCAGTGATCTGAATGGTGACATGTTAAGGTAATTATCTCTTATATGTGTTGAGTGACCAAAACCCGGTCAAACAATTTATGAAAGACACCCAGCATGGCAGTTCCCTAGGCCAGATCTTAACATATCTTCAAGAAACCCTAAGGTATGTAATACCACAACCTCTCAACTTTATTTCTCTAACTCCGCATGTTCTTCACATGAAATTTTTGGCCTTCAAATTATCATATTGATTCACTAAGTGATCAGAATGGTGGGCCTACTCAGATGCTAACTTTAAGAACTTATCAATATCCTGCTGGAAGATTCAATCAAAGATACCCAGCAAATCAAGTTGCTGTCATGGCAATTTTTAGCAGAGGCCAAGAAATATCTAAATTAACCATGGGTACAGTCCCATGCCTCTTGCATATCTGTAGCACTGAGAAGCTCATCCCATTCATATGAAGCTTCAGCACTGAAGAAATCTCACAAACTCTGACAGCTTCTACATTTTATTTCACACAGAACTTTTAGCAGCACTAATTTTGTAGCCATCTCTTCTACATACGCTCATGTGAATTTTTTGCCTGCTCGGCTGCCTATTTCTCTAACCTCATGGTCTGACCAAATCTTGTCAGAATATATGGAAGACCAACTCATAAGGTCACAAAAAACTTAATCATGAATATAGAGACTCCATTGATGCATCTCGAAATGACCAAATCATAAGGTCATCATAACTGTTCAGGCAATTGTATGGAACTTACTAATATGCCAGAAGCATTACCCTACTGATTTTTCTGATAATTTTTAGGCAACTAATATGCCAAAAGCATTTCCCTACTGATTTTTCTGATAATTTTTCAGTCAGGCGGAAGAAATCATAAGTAAAGAACATGTCACCAAATAAAAAATATGGTAGAAGATAGGCGGACTGACATTGGTAGCATTTTGCTCTGTACTAATGTTTTCAATCAACAAAGTCATCAATGCCCATGCGTTCATTTATTTAATCAATTCACAGACAGTATGTCTTGCCCTCAGGTGACATGCATGGAACTTCCAGCTATTACTATTTCACTCAAAACATAGTCTTCAATTTGGGGCTCGAGATCATATTTCCATGAAATACTTTGTTATGTTCTTTTTTTTTTTGGGTAATTGTTAGAATTGAATGATTAAATCAACTTGTAGTTCATGACAAAGGAAGTTAATTGAAATCGCATACATCATCCTTGTTTAATTTATCCCAGTACACTCAATAAGTTGACTGTAAACTATTAGGGTCAATATTTGAATGCAGACATGAACCTAGCCATTCACACACAAAGATGAAAAACTTTTGAATCTACAATGCTTCAGAATATTGAATACCAAGAAATACAATTAAGTTTAGAATAATGACTTAATCAGTTATGCATCGAACAGACAAATAAAGAAGCAATTTTTCTCACCTTTAGATGCCCTCGAACTCCAGCCTCTTCCAAAGCTTCACGTAAGGCTGCCTCCTCAACGGTTTCATCATTTTCCCAGCCACCCTAAGATCAAGCAAATAGCAACAACATGAATAAAACTAAAAACATTAAACATTTGATTTCTTTCTCATTTATTTTTAAGGTTTTTGACAGAGATTCAGTTTTCTTTTTCTTTTTCCGCCCTTCCTTCCTTCTTTGTCCATCTTCTGTTTTTTTTTTTTTTATAATAATTTTTATCCTCCTAACTTAATAATATAACATAGCCAGCAAGCAGCACTACACACTGGGTAATCACTGAAGAAATACAGACTTCAAACATCATCAAATTAGGATAATACTCGGATAGTAGTGTAGCCCTTTTTTTTCAGATTGGAAACAAAGAAACTTGTATTAAGAAGAAAAACACAAAAAAAGAACCCCTTATGATCACAAAAAGATCTGTACAATAGAATATTGATCAGATTTTGTAAGTAGGTAGTAAAGGATCTATTAAAATACATTCTAAGTTATTTAGGGGAGAAAAACAAAACTAACACAACCACACAGACATCAAACCGCCAAGGCTATCGAGCTCATTAATTAATATCAGTTTCACATGTAGGCCCCCCAGAGAAAGATAAAGAGAGTAATGAGCTATAAAAATTAAGAAAAAAATGTCAGTTAGATGTTGGTTGTGAAGGGTTTAAAGTAGATAATCTCCTCTTAAAGTGTTTATGGTGGTAACATTGAAACGGATAAAACAGTGGAGGTGAGAAGCAACCATATCAATGCTTGAAAAGTAAAAACTGAAAGAATTTGAGGATTTTGAAATGAACTTCCAAGTTTTTATCAAACTAGCTTCAAGAGAAAACCTTCTTTCACAGTGAACATATTTTAAAATTATCCCTTTGATGTTGAGGGGTCCAAATAATCTTGATTAAAATTTAAACTTAACAGTTGCAGCACACAAAATATTTGACCATGAAGTAAAGTTAACTATAATCTAAAATTAAGGACCTGAAAATTTAGAGAACAATAACCACTAATTAAATGGATTAACTGTAGAACATTAACTGCAAATTTGTAGTCATTCACAATGAACTATTACTTTCTTTTTGTTTTTTTTGGGGATAGGAAACAAAGAAACTCATATTAAGAAGAAAAACATGTACAAAAAGTGCACAAGGTGTCCACAAAAAAGAATTCTTTGAGATCACAAAAAGATCTATACAATAGAATACTGATCAAATTTTATAACTAGTATAGGATCTATATATCTTTAAAATCTCCCCAAAAAAAAAAAACAGACTCAAAAACACAGATTTAAGTCACACCCCTTCCCAATTTAGATGAATGACGAAGATAGAAGAATCTTGAAATTCCTTAGTAACTGAGGTCCAAAAGAGAAGCTAGTAATTGCACTCTTTCCCACAAAAAGATGATGTCTTCCTCAGACTCTTCAGAAAACCTTCTATTTCTTTCAAACCAAATCACCCAAAAATGGCCAGTACTGAGCATTTCCACAAGACTTTTTAACTTTTTCAGCTTTCCCAAAAGCATGAATAAAATCTGAAAGCAAAGAATTGCTAGAAGCTGGCATAACCCTACTCTGAATGCACTATTTCTATTGAAACCCACACATTTTACAATTGAGAATTTTCTGTTGGAATGCTGCATGCGATGAACAATAGTCATTTCATGGAAGCAAGATTTGATTCCAGGATTGTTTGTAATTGTTCCTTGTACAGAAAAATAAATCTACTCTCCTCCATTATGCCCTTAAAAGGCGACTTTAACAAAAAAGTACAGACTCACTAACCACTAGCAAGGATCTGTATATATAAGGAAGAATCAGTGAGTCAAAATGCATATTTGAGCTCACCTTATAAATTGAAGATCTAACAATTCTCAAAAAAATTTCACTCATGCATTACAGAGGAAACGGATATAAACTATCTCAATAGTCTGTTTCGTTCATCCAACATCTAACCTATGCACTTCAATGACTTTAAGATGCCATTTACTTGTGCAATTTCCAGCTTTCCTTAGAGAAGTGGAAGGATAGGATTCTCAAAGCCACAGACCCGCTATTTATCTATTTTCCACAAGAAACAGATAAGCTTATATTAGAAAGAAGAGATTTACAGAGAAATGAATAAGAAATCGCGAAGAAAGAGACACATAAGGGGGAGGGAAAACGATTCAAAAATAAAATTGCATACATATCAGCTATCCAAATAAAAAGATCCATATAATTGTTTTAAGATCAAATACATGTCCATTTTGCTTCACAGTAATTGTTTATCATGTGAAACTATTCCAGGCTGCAGTCCATTTATAAAGAATAAAGGTATTGGCATCCTGGGGTAAAAGGAAAGGCTTTGGCAATAAAAATTTACATCTCAAATACAAAAGGGCCACCCTAATGATAATCATAATATTCTCGCATACTAGCAGAATATTTATTCAACTCAGTAAAGCAATTCGAAGGGTGACATTCATTTATCAGTAGTGACAATGAAAGCAAATGACGGTGTCTACAACCACATGCAATGCAAATGCAAAGGGGATCAAAGTGAAAAATGAGAAGGTACCTTGGGAAAAAGAAGACCAGGTCCACTAGTTGAGTTGATCATAAGTACCTCAACAATCTTTTCAGATCTGCCATCACCATCACCATCACCATCACCTTCTTCACAATTTCTATTTCTATACTTAAAAGGAATACACCTGTCAGAGAAATTTGAATTAATTAAAAGAAAAGTAACATATATTGTAAAATGCAAATCACACACGCCAATTGACGATTAAACAAAAAAATGAATTCAATCAAAATAAAAACTAACACACCCACCCGGCAACAAGGCGGCAGCCGGCCTCGTAGCGCTGCTGATGGCGACCAGTACGAGCCACCAATTCAGACATTTGTCAAAAACTCTAGTACTACTAATAATAATATTATAAAATTAATAAATA
Source organism: Citrus cavaleriei (assembly GCA_030448925.1). Lineage (NCBI taxonomy): Eukaryota > Viridiplantae > Streptophyta > Magnoliopsida > Sapindales > Rutaceae > Citrus > Citrus cavaleriei. The sequence continues at coordinate 637,595 of JAUJEN010000274.1, read as the reverse complement.
AAGGTGGCTATGTCAATCTCAATCTTTTCATAACGAGCAAACACAGCATTATTATTTCAAAATATCATGACCAATCCATCAAAGTCTCTTTCTACCTTCCTGGCCTCAACAACCTCTAGAGAGAAAGAGGAACAGAGAAAAGCCAGCCATCGGGTGGAAGTGGAACGGTGTTGCGTACAACGCGTCAGCGTGAGGTCTTTCTGTTGTTTGGGTCGGTTATTTTTATTTTTAATTTTTTTGGTTAAAAATTAGTTTTTTATCACCTATAATCAAAACCAATCACTTTGGACTAGCGTTGGCTGTTGCCTGTGGGTGGCGTTATTTATTCTCTTAAAATTACTCCCAACATTCAAACTTTAACAAAATTATTTATTATAAAAATATTTATATTATAAATTATTATTAAGAACAATCTACTATGAATAAATATAACATCACTATTCTAAATACTCATTGAACACACAAAATTTTTAACTTAATGATCAATTTACTAGTTGATAATCAGGATGGATTAGAATCGAAATAAGTAAGAATCAGAATAAGATAGAATTATAATGAACTAGAATGAAAATCACAATAAGTAGTTTACTTGAGCTGTAAGAATCAAGATCAAAATCAAAATAAATTGTATTTCTATTGATGTGTTTACTTTGTTTTAGGTTAATAAAATACCCTTAATTCTTATCGTAGTCTTCGTCGTCGTCATCATTATTATTATTATTGACAATAACAATAATAATAATAGTGGTGGCGATACTAATAATACTAATAATTAATAGTTATTGTTAATAATAATAATAATAATAATCATAACAACAAAAATAACAACATTTTTTAATAATCAGCAAGTGGTGGTGGCTGGACATTTAGCGAGCAATAGCAAAGTTTAGAGAGTGACAGTGATAAGCAGCAGATGATGTACATCGGTGCAAGGCTTTGCTTTGTTTCACAAGATCGACATGAGATGGTGATGTGTGACGACAAGCTTTGTTGCGCTCGACGACCGACATGCAATGGTCATGGCTATGGGTGGGTATTTTCTGGTTCGGTTCGGTTCGGATCCAGAATTGAAGCAAGTCGAAACTGATCGGTTCTTAAGAATTCAAACCGAATAGAAACCAAATTTCAAAACCAAACTAAACCGAACCGAATGAGAGGCTGCGACGGGGAAAGATTGTCGTGCCGCCGACAACCGTGAGAGATGAATGTCGATTTAGGGATTTATCGATTGGGGTTGTTCTTTTTTACAAAATAGCAATTAGGATTGAAAATTGATTTAAGATTTTAGGTTTTTATATTTTAAATTTAATATGTTTTTAATTAATTCAAACGAATCGATCGGTTTTTTGGTTTGGTTTGGTTTGGTTTGGTTTTGGACTGAACCGAATATAAACCAATCGGTTCATAAGTTTTCAAACCATTCGGTTTTATCATTACAACCGAACCGATCTGAAAATTTTCGATTTGGTTCGGTTCGGTTTGGCAAAAACTGAACTGTTTGCCCACCCCTAGTCATGGCTTTTGGCTCTCATCAACAAGACTGCTAGAATGCAAATGACGGTCAGTCATGCTTGCTGTGCTTTTTTTTTTTTAAACAAAGGATAAAATTAGGTTTATGAAATTTTTTGAAGTGCAAAAATATCAACCCCAAGAATAAGAGTCTGATTCTCAACCCCTCCCACACTTGCGAATCATACTCCCATTCTTTAATTTCATTTTATTGTGGGCCCTAATATAACGATTCTCATTTCCATCCTTATTTTGTAAAGTAAACGTTGTCAATGATTCAGATTCCAGATTTAGATTTCCTAATTCAGAAAGTAAATGCACTGTAAATCTTAAAGCTTTAGTTTTTGGTATTTAAATTAAAAATAAGATGAACAAATGTTTTCAGGAAACAAACTAATATTTTGAATGATTTTAACTACCTATAACAAGACATGTATGATCATTTGGATTTTTCGGTAAATTAAAAAGTAAAAAACAAATGTTGGGTGAAATTTTTATTGACAATTGACATGACTCAAAAGTGGTTGATTACTCTCATGTATATAAGAATATTTAGTTATAATATAATATAGTAAGTGCAGGGTCGAACCATAGAGAATTTAAAAATCTGGCAGTCGGTTATTAAATGAAAATAAGTGTAAAAAAAAGTTAAGGAGAAATAATCTAAATCAAAGAAGTGCTAATGTATCCACTCTTGGTACTAAAACCATGATCATAATTCTCTCTTATATTTATATTTTGTATTTTTACCAATTTGGATATTATGTGACTTAGTTCTTAATTAACCACTCTATGAATCAATATTGAGATTAAATACATAATGTGCCCCAACAGTATTACAATTATGATTTAATTACTTATTATTGTTTATTCAATAACTCTCAATCACAATATTGAGATTTAATAATTCATTATCTCTTATTCAATAACGGCCATCTACTAATCACGATATTAAAGTTCCAAATTCGCACTAAATCAAATCTTTAATGCTATACCCTTCACTCTCTTTTTTAATATAGGAACCTCCTTTGCAATAGTTACTCCCTATTGTTAACTTTTTTTTAGTTTGCTTAAATTACACTAGTATTATCGTATTAAATAATGTTATGCAAAATGGGTTAGGATATTTAACTAGAATACTTACTAATGTATTACCAATAATTTAATGTAAGTATTAGTATCACTTGTTTTCTTTCAACATAGTCGATGAAATCAGTGGCAAAGCCAAGAAATTATTTTTACTCATGCTAAATTAAAATAATCTTTTAATAAACATTTTTTTATTGAGATTACTATGAAATTCTTTTTAGTTATATATAAAAATATTTGTTAGGGACTAATATGAACTAATATAAATATTATTTATTTATTAAAACTTATGAGAAAGTTTTAAAAATTATTGGATCTCAAAGAAATTTTTGGGCTTAGCCTAGGCTAAACAATAAACATGAAGCCATCTTTCCAATTGCATTAGATTATAAAATAATTAAATTTTGAATTGATTGTTAAAAATGCGAATTTGATATTGCTCTGATGTGATTTATAAAATATTCTATTTTAATATACAAAAATTAAATAAATAGTACAGTGTTGTGAGTTTAAAAAATAAAATTTTTATTAAAGTTTATTTGTTTGTATCTTGACCATAATTGACATAAGTTTTAGGTTGCCTAAAACTTAATTATATCATTTTGAAGATAAAGTACAATGCAAAAATAGATTGGCTTACTCTAATGGAATTTTTTTCATTTTAATAAATACATGACTAATGATGGAAATTGTGGTAATGATATTATTTTATGGCTTTAATTTGGTAGAGTTTAATAGTGCCATTAATTATTTGGTGGATTAAATTATAAGTTATCTAATTTTAAAAATTTATGCCAACAATGATAGACATCTCATGTTCTAGATTTGTCAATCTTTTGAGTAGCAAGGAAAGAGCCGACTAAGAGTCTTATTTAAAATTTCTTTTAGGAAACTCAAAAGTGAAAAAAAATTAAAAATTAAAAATTAATTTTGGTGTTTGATAAATTTTTTTAAAAATCATTTCATCCTACAACAAGTTTTGAAAGCAAGGAAGGAGTGACTTTTCAATATCTGATTTTGAGAATCAATTTTATACTCAATATAATTTATATATATCCTCATATAAATTATAAAAATTTAAAATTATCCTTATTAATTAGGAAATAAAATCATTAAATTTAAAGAGATTATTATTATCACCAATTATATTGAGATAACAAAATAAAAAATAAAATTGATAATATAAAATATTCATTTTAATTATCGATTACTGTATATACACAATAAAACTTATTTAATATTATATTTAATTCAATTATTTATATTCTTACGACAATTTAACTATAAGATTTACCAAATACATACGATTGTTTTCTAAACTCAACACTTTTAAAAATAACATGTTTAATTAATTCTCTTCATAAATTATTATTTTTACAACACAACTAACAGTAATTATTGTAAAAGCCACAACATACGAAACTAAGGACTAGAAGGTAGCATTCAAGTTTTAGACATCCCATATGTTATTCAAAAAATTTAGTATTTATTAAGTGAACATTGTGATATGAATATTCATTTCAAAAAATAGGGCATGAAAAGGTCCAAATCATTTTTTAAATCTTTACCTTCCACAAAATTTGAATTTAAATAACCAATTAAAGAAATATGATTAAAAATCACTTGGTTGATCCCCAATAATGTGATAACATAATTAATTCACTTAAAACTTATGAAAATTTGTCACCACTTTATGAATGACAAATTACATATCACAACATTTAACATAAATTTAAAATATTTAGCATGTTTATCATTATTTGTTGCTAAAAATGTAGATAAGTGTTAAATAAATAGATTACGAAAACTTCCCAAACACTTTTTTTTTGTTAAAAATATTAAAATAAACTACTTTTGACATTTCAATAACAAATTAACAATCCAAATGGGACCTCATGATAACTTTTTAAATCTATTTATTTGAAACTCAATTTTTGTAAAATAAAATTTCTAAAATGCCTTTCATAAAATCATGGGATATTATCATTTTCCCACCAAATTTTTTCTAACACATTAAGTTAGTACCATGGTTAGGTAAATACAATATTTTACTACCAAGTGTTCATACTATTAACATTTTACCACATTCCATTAAAAATAAGTTAATATCTAATAGAATTTGAGTTAAAAGTTGATTTTCCCCCTTGACCATAAAAGACGATTTTCTCCTTTCAAAAGAAAGAAATTGCAAAAAAGAAATTTATTATCTGTCCACAAATTTTTTTGGCATATCAATTCAGTATCAAGATTTCTTAAAAACTATATTTTACCACCTACTATTTAAGTTTTTATCACTTTGCCACCAAAACATTAAAATAACTAAATATTTAACCTGGAGTGTAAAAGATGATTTTGTTATTTGAAAAGAAAGAAATTACAAAAGGAAAATTATTCTAGAAAAGTAGTCATTCTATTTAAAAAACGACTACTTTTTTTATTAGATAAACATGTTGTTGTGCATTCAAATATTAAGTTCCAAATAATATAAGTCAAACACTTTAGTTTTGATAATATCATTCAACACTAGCAACCCTAAGCCATTTCAAACACTACAACAGCAACCAAATACTCTAAATTTAACAAATATGTTAACATTTTGGTTTCAACATGAAATTCCTTAAATGTCCTTATGATATCAGTAAATTTTTTACTGTGTTAATGTTTTGGTAGTAAAGTGATAACAACTTAAACATTAGGTGGTAAAATATAATTTTTACAAACTTAGTACTGAATTGATATTTTAGAAAACTTCTCATGGACAAATGATAATATCTCTTTCACAATTGAATGGTGCATTTTGGCTTTAACGTGAAATTCCTTAAATGCCCTTATGACATAAGCAAATTTTTAACTACATTAACAAAATAGCAATAAAATGCTAACAACGTAAACGTTTGGTGGTAAAGTGTAGTTTTCATCAAATCATAGTACTAAGTTGATGCGTTAGAAAAACTTAGGTGGAAAATAATGTTTAGTATCGTGCATGAGTTGCTCCTGTAGAAAATACCAATCCAATTAAATGATATGCTTAATGTCCACCATTGGCCACCACTGAAAACTAATGGTGGTGACATGTTATCTGACTTGCTATTTATAACTTTAAATATAATTGAATTAAATATTATATTGATTTTTTTTATTTTTTGCCATTAATAACAAATTTGGAATTTTCTCTATTTTGGCAATTTCTAACACATATAAAAAAATTTAATAAGATATCAAAATTGCTTGAAAGTACTTTTATTCAAAACTGAACACAAAGCACATATGAGCTACTCTATCAAAGTTGATTGGAGGTGCTTTTATTCAAAGCACCACAAATCAAATGAGCTATCTTATTCACATTCGCAAGCTTACCCTTAATACAAATAAGTTTTTCTTTCATCTAATTATTTTGTAAATAGAACTTCTATGATACTCTCTATAGTTGTTGTTGGGATTATGTGCTCTTTAAAGCATATTGATTTATTTATTTTCTGATTAATAAAATATTTGAGTATTTCTTCAGATATCTTTATTGCATAAATATTTTGAATAAGATTTGTTTAGTTATATTATATGTATTTATGTTATCCTCATATAGATTCACAAAAGACATTGGTAGTATCGTTAAGGTGCACCAAATTTAAAACGTTACCACTAATATAAATAATTAGTACAGAGCGAGTAAGGATTGATCCCATAAAGACTATGTAGTTATATTTATTATCAACTCTAAAGCAAGATTTAAAATAAAATAATAGTAGTAATAATAATATAAATTAATCTAACTAAAGAAAATGCCAATTATAAATAAAAAGGGGGTTTATGAATTTTTAACTAAATAGTAAGAAGTAAAGAAATTAAAACTACGAACAAGAATTTAATAAAAACTCTAATTAAAGGAGAAAGAAATAATAATGATGAAAACTTTGGTTAAATGATCATTCGCCACCACCAAACATGCACATAATATATCAATTCTATCATCAATTTATATTGAAACTATCAACCGTAGACAACAATAAGCTCTGTTAGTCTCAATCTTTCCTTAGTGTGTCGTTAGGCAAAACAAGCTCTTCACCTAATCTCTAACCATTAAATAATTTAAAACAAGCTCTTTAAATTTAAGATAATGGAAGCATTAAGCAGAGAAAGATATTAGGTTGATCTAGGCAATAAACACACAAGCTCGGATTATTTAACCTAGGTTATGTTCTCCAATCGAAATCATTGATTCCAACCTGCTACTAATGATTAAAATATCAAGACAATTACGGATCAAGAATTTTAATCCAGCAATAAAATTTATTCAAGTCCTATCTAATTGGCCACTCAAATAAAACAAGAATAAACCATGAACATTAATTATAGAAGAACATAAACAATCTCAATTAAATAAATTGAATGATAGAATTTAAATTTAATTGCATAGCATGTTTAGGGTTTTGAATTCACCCTCAACCAAATAAAAATCTAGCCTAACATAATTGAATTGGGAATAAGAGAATTGATAAAACCAGTCATGGAGATTAATTCAAGCGGCTGCCTTTGCTTCAATTTTAATTCCTTCCGGCATCTCCCTTGTTTTTTTTCCTTCTTGTGGCTGCAATCTCAAATTCTCTTGCTGCCGGTTCTCCTCTGCCCGAATTGCGTCTGCACCCCTTCCTCTCGCTCTCTGGCAGCTCTCCTTTTATAATGCTAGTTGACCGAATTCTTCTCCAACAAGTCTAAAGAAATCCTTTTTCAATTCTAATTGAAACCCTTTTCCAATTTAACGCCACCAAAAGCCATTAATTCCAACTTTTGAAAGTCAATTGCGGCCCGTTTAAATTGCTTTCCACTTTTGCAATGCCATGCACGCGCACTCCAATTGCCAATTGGAAAAATTAAATCTTTTAATTATTCAACATTTCTCAATTGGATTAATTGCTTTGATTTCTTCCACTTGGTTCTATCAATTCTTGACTGTATTTTTGTCTTCCAATTTAATCTTTATTCCTTCTCAATTTGAATTTCTTCATGCCTTTTTTTATCCACAATCTCTAATTAATTCTCTATTCAATAAAATAATACAATTAATTAAAAATAAGAAATAAAAATAACTAGCAAATATATAATAAAAGGGTAAAATATGTATATTAATTAATTCCCTATTCAATTAAAAATTAACTAAAATAACTAGAATATTTAAGATCAAAACAAGAAAAAGACGGAGAAATTAATAACAAAATATATGGAAAATATGCACTTATCAAATTCCCCCACACTTACTCTTTGCTCGTCCTCGAGCAAACCTAGAACAAAAATAAAAAAGAAAACCTAAACTAGTCTACTTTCGTAGGAAATCACGATTGCATTTAGCGTATGCAACAAGCCTTTAAACCCCTAGGCGGCCCTAGTGGACGAGTTATAGTCTCGTGAGGGCTTCAGCGATGATACCCACAAACATCATTGCATTTTTTTAAGCAGAAAAAGAACAAAGGAATTTAAAATAAAACTAGCCTCAAAGATTGCATAAGTCATATAGCTCAAAGAAAATTTCAAATATTATCGAAGTTCTAACTTTAATTCAATAGTCAATCACATCTCTCTTTTGATTCTCATAGTGTGTGTGTGTGAATCAATTCAATTAAAATCAATTCTCAAAATCTTCAATATCAACAGCCTTTGCCTCGAACAAAGAAAATAGTAGGTCAAACTAATCTTATCATCTTGATCTCCATTTTTTTTTCTTCTTTTACAGGCATTTGTGTGCATTTTTTTTTTTTTTGTCAGGAGCTTTTACTCTACCCTTTAAGGTAGCCTTCTTCTCATGGTAGATTATCCTCTACATACTGGTGGTACATAGGCCCAAATTACTCAAGGATAGCTTCACTCTTAAGGGTTATAGGTAGCTATTTCTGACTATGGTGCCTGTGTATACTACACTGTATTGTGGAGATAAGAATCAAGACAAACAGTCATTTACTCAATCTAAAATTCTCAACTCAGGCTGCGTCAATCTCAAATTCTAAGTCAAAATTATGAAAGAATTGATATTAGTGCTCATGGTTTAAAGAATCTCAATTAAGAGGAAATCAACACAAGAATCAAGTATAAACTAAGGTAATATTCAACCCTTTCTAAGAACCATATTCATTGTCAATCAAATTCTTATCACTGGCTAATATTCAAAACAATGTTTTTGTTTGTTTGTTTTTTTTTTTAAAAAAAGAAAAAGACGAAGCAACAAAAACTAAGTTCGAAATCCACCAGCCCACACTTAATTCTTACATTGTCCTCAATGTAAGCCTAAACTAACAAAAGAAAGAATTAAACATGGGGAAATGAGATGAGACACACAAACAGAAACAAACAAAATTCAACACAAAGTGGGTAAAGTAAATGAGAATGAGAGGGAGAAAAATCAAATCTGTTATGGCGTGCTCTCAAAATCTTTTCTCCAGCCATTGGGTTGCCTCCCAATAAGCGCTTGGTTTATTGTCCTCAGCCTGACCTGGTTCTCAAGTTTCACTCATCAACGTACGCAGGTTCATAAAGTGGAGCCTCCTCTACATTGAGTGTTTGAAAATTTTCATAGTAAGGCTTCAACCTATGACCATTAACTTTGAACTCTTTACCTGTCTTTAAGCTCCTGATCTCAACTGCACCATGATGAAAAACATTAATAACAACAAAAGGCCCAACCCATCGAGAACGTAACTTACCTGGAAACAACTTAAGGCGAGAATGGAATAGCAAAACTTTCTGTCCAACTTTAAAATTCTTTCTCAAGATCTGCTTGTCATGAAAAACCTTAGTCTTTTCCTTATAGATTCGTGAACTCTCATAGGCATCATTTCGAATTTCCTCTAATTCTTGCAATTGGAGCTTTCTGTGTTGGCCGGCGGCGTCCAGTTCCATGTTACATTGTTTCACAGCCCACCATGCTTTATGTTCAAGTTCCACTGGAAGATGACAAGGCTTACCATATACCAACCTGTAGGGTGACATACCAATAGGAGTTTTGTATGCGGTCCTATATGCCCAAAGTGCATCATCAAGCCGTAAGCTCCAGTCCTTTCTATTCGGATTAACTGTCTTTTCAAGGATTGATTTCACTTCCCTATTAGACACCTCAACTTGCCCACTAGTTTGGGGATGGTAAGATGTAGATACCTTGTGAGTGATGTTGTATTTTCGAAAGAGGGCTTCTATTGACCTGTTACAAAAGTGAGTGCCTCTGTCGCTGATAATTGCCTTTGGTGTTCCAAACCTTGTAAAGATGTTACTCTTTATAAAATCTACCACAACCTTAGAATCGTTAGTTCGGGTGGCTTTTGCTTCCACCCATTTTGAAACATAATCAACCGTAAGAACAATATAGAGATTACCAAACGATGAAGGAAATGGTCCCATGAAGTCGATGCCCCAAACATAAAAAATCTCAACTATAAGAATGGGAGATTGTGGCATCTGATTTCTAGGTCCCAAATTACCTGTTCTCTGACAACGATCACAAGATTTGCAAAACAAATATGCGTCCTTAAATAGTGATGGCCAATAAAAACTGCTCGCAAGTACCTTAAGGGCTGTTCTCTTTAGTCCAAAATGTCCTCCACAAGCCAAAGTATGACAAAAGGTGAGAATAAAAGTAAATTCAGTTTCGGGTACGGACCTTCTAATAACTTGATCAGAACAATGCTTCCACAAGTATGGCTCATCCCACACATAGTACTTGGCATCACTCTTGATCTTGGCCTTTTGTGCACGGGTTATCTCTTCTGGTACTGTCCTAGTAACTAAGTAATTGACAATATCTGCATCTTCTAACTAATATCACCTCTAATATTTATGCTTAAGTCATATAAACTATAATAAGATTTTAAGAAAATGATTAATGATAGGCTTGTTGGCCTATTAAGATTGATCATTATCACTCCATAAATCTTATTTAAAAAAGTAATATCATTTAGTGCATACAAATCCATGCGTATTAATCAATTTACATGTTATAAGAGGTTATGAGTATTCTATCAATCTTATTGACGAATATTCATCATGTTTATGTTTGTCTAAATGTGTCATGATTCTGTGGCTTTTTTAATTCAAAAGAGTACATTGATAAGACAGTGAAGCAATTAGACAAGAATATAAAAGTACTTCAATCTGATCGAAGCAAAGAATATCTCTCTGGAGAATTCAAAGTCCATTTATTTATAAAATGAGATAAAGTCCCATTTATAATGAACACTATAACATAATAGTATAATTAAGTGAAGAAACAAGATTCCTTTTTATAAGACAAGATATGTGCAAAGTGATTTATCATTTACCTTTCTGATTCTAGATACCAGTATTTAAAAATGTATAGTCTATTGAACTTAGTTTCATCTATATCAGGGCCAATTGCTCCAAGGAATTATGAAAAAGTCTCAAATCTAGTTTAAGACACATCCGTATTTGGAGTCCACTAGCATTTATGCTAGAATCAAAGGCAGAGAAAATGGATTTGTGTTCAGAAGATTACCTATTCTTGGTATCCTAAAGCGGTAAGGGAAAGTTTAATTTATAGTCCTCAAGATAGAAAAGTATTTGTAGGCATACACTTTACTTTACTTGAGGAAGACCATATAAATGACTTATAACCTAATAGTAAGGTAAAACTAGAGAAACCATTATGAGATCAAGTTGATGTTTAGTATTCTATTTATATTTAATAACATAGAAAAGAGCAAAAACGATTAGGAATGGATTACCCCCGAAATATAAAAATCTATGGAACTATGTTATAGTGGGAGAGTAACTCTATTACTAGTCAAGTACATGTTACAAAGAGAAACTTATTCAACTATCTCAGATAGCCAAGTACAATATTCCACTAGCTACAAAGAAACTCTATTATATAGAGATACTGAACTATGGAAAAACGCCATGAACCAAGAATAGAATCTATGTATTCCAATAAAGTATAAGAACTTGTAGCGGCATCAAATAAGGTAAAACCTATAGGGTATAAGTGGATCTAGAAGAAAAAAAGAAGAGTAAACAGAAGGGTAGAAACATTTAAAGCAAGATTAGTAGCAAAAAAGTACACTAAAAAAGAAGGAATTGATAATGAAGAAACTTTTTCATTGGTTGCTATGCTTAAATCCATCAAGATTCTGCTCTTGATTGCTGCAATGCTGTATTATGCAATTTGGCAAAGAGATGTTAAGACTACCTTTCTTAATGGACATCTTGAAAAAGATCTCTATATGCAGCAGCTAGATGGGTTCATTAGAAAAAGCCAAGACTACATGGTATGTAAGTTGCAATTATCAATTTATGGATTAAAGCAAGCATCCCGGTCACAGAACATCATATTTGATCAAACAATTAAATCGCTTAGATTCATACATAATATTAATGAGCCTTCTGTGTACAATAAATTTAGGGAAAGTCTATAGCATTACTAATTCTTTATAATGGTAATATCCTCTTAATTGAAAAAGATAGAGAAGTATTATCTGTAATAAAGAGTTGGCTAGAAAACAGTTTGATAAAAGTGACCTAAAATTAGAAAGTTTTATTCTTGATACCAACCTTTGGTGAAACTAGAAGAATAAAACTCTAACTTTATCTCGAACTACTTATATTGATGAGATACTGTCTTGATTAAATATGTAAGTTCTAAGAATGATTTTTATCATTCAAAAATGGAATTATATATTCTCCATGCATCAGTGTTCCCATACACTCGAGGAGATAGATAAAATGAGACAAACTACCTAGTCTCATTCATGTCATGATAGACTCTTATTTTACAATTAGATGGTCAGTAGATATCATTCATGCCTAAAATATCAAAATATTGTTAAGCATTTAATATCGATTTTAAAAAGAACTAAGAAATTATATGCTTATGTATGTTGGTGGTGATCTTATAATAGTGAATTTTACAAAAGGTTCTAAGGATTCCAGGAAGTTTGTTTCCAAATCGTGTTTAAATCAGTAAGTGGAAATATGAGTTATAGGAGTATGAAACAATTTTAGTATCATAGACTCCATAACCAAAAGCTAAAATTGTGGCTCTATTTGAAGCTACTAAAGAAGTTGTTTAACTCTACAAGTCCCTGCTGGAACATAAGATGGTACATATACTAATTGCGTCTGTTAAACTTTAGTAGTGTAACAGTATAACAATGACAAATTAAATATATTATTTGGTGGGAAACTCCACTTAATATAATTATATATAAGGAGTTTTATGTTATTTTATAAGAACAAGTGCAATGTCATTTTTTTATTTTTATCTAATCTTCTAATTTAAATCAAATATTTTTTATTGTATTAAGAAAAGAGATAGTTAGAGAGCATAAGGTTTAAGGAATAAAGAGGATCCATAGGGCATAAAATTAAATTTTTTCTCTCTAATTTTAAGAGAAATTTTTTTATACTGTTAGTTATTTTTAGTAATGATAAAGGCGCTCACATATCAAGTATAGATCGAACTTGAATCATAGCATTGGTGATAGATCGTGATTCAATAAAATCGTTTGTAACAAATCATGATTTAACAAGATTGGTAATGGCAGATCGTGACTTGAGAGTAAATTATTTTTAAAAAAGCAAAAATACGATTTCTATATTATGGTAATTTTATATGTTTTATGAGAATTACGATTCAAATGTTTCCACTGCAAAACAATTTTTAACCATCACTTGCAAGGGTAATAAAATTCTTCTAAGATAGCATACTGAATAACAAGTTCTATCAGCCAGACATCCTGGCATTATGTCAAAAAGTTTAAAAATTGTAGCTGCATTGTAAAGAGAGATCGATTACAGCAGAATCAATAATAAAATCTTACAGTTTGATACATCAGTAATTCTCGGCAATCTTTGCAACTGAAGAAAATGTCCCCAGGATTGCACAAATCACACCCAGTACAGCAATTGCAGTACTTGAAACAATCTGATAAGGTGAAAAAGCTAACATTAAGAAAGAGAACTGTAGATGTTTTGAGTACTGAAAACAATCTGTTCGCATAGCGGCTACTAATAAAGTTAAGCTTTGAAATTTGCGGTCCTAATATGCGGGGATGGTTATTGGCTGAGGCATTATTATATGCTTCATTGTGTGAATTATATAAGATAAAGAGGTGATACCATTTGAGGGCATGTTTTATACTGCAATTTTTTCTCCAGGAAAGTGTTTTTATCTGCATTCTAAGAAGCCTAAAAGATGAAATCTTTTTTGAAGAAATTTAATATCAGATTATTCATCATATCATTCTATTACCATTTTCTTCATTTTGACGCACAGAAAGAAATTCCTGCAAGTTGAACTAAATTACATTAACATTGAGTTAGAATATGGATACCTGTGTTCTAGTAGCTTTCCTCCCCAAGATTTTTATGAAACATAATGATGGCATTATTATTGCCTGAACAAGAGCCAACAATATATAAGATTATATGGATTTTGAAAATAAAATCCTTGAAAAACTTCAGGACAACAAAGAAAGGATACAGGCAATATTATTGTCCTATTCAGTCACATTCACGGAAATGAATGTTTTTCCCAAAGGATGTAGGCTACTAATATATAAATCAGGCTACAAGCAGACAACGAAATTATCAAAATGCTTGAATTTTCAAAGCACCGTTTTTAGTACTCTGTATAGTCCTTGAAGTTACTGAAATAGCGGCATCTCCATAAATTGAATATTAGGAGTTCTCAGTAGATCACAATCATATTACTTTAACCCTTTGATAAAATACGTACTATAATGATAAGTTAAAAGGCATTTCTTATCGTTTGTGATAGGATGCTCTTGCATTTCCATCAATCTTGAACACCCTTCACTGACTAGTTATTTCATAAGAGATGAAAAGAAAATAAATGAAGTTGAAGAGTAATGCAAAGATTTCCTAGAACAAACTAATTTACATGAATATAAGTATCACCTGAGATTGTTTGCTGTATTCTTAAATTGATATGATGAATTATTCAAAAACTATACCAAAGTACTTAAAAACAATACTTCAAAAATTCTTCAGTATCTTACTCCATAACAAGAAGATAAAGGGCCCTAGAGCAGCAGGAAGATCTGATTGCATGCTATTGAAGTTCTTAAACTTCAAAAATTGAGCTTAAACATTGGAATCAACAATACTACCCTCAAGATTATTTTAAAGTATACTACATTTCTGAGTCTTTTAACACTCCCTCTAAACGATATATGACAGACAGAATATTTGTAAGGACTTTAAATAGTTAAAGCATATTCAGAGTATAATTTGCCTTCTAGATAACCAGAAAATCAATAATTCTCATCCTGCACGATTGTAAGCTCTAGGAAACAACATAGCAAAGCCTGACATTCTTTAACTAAAGCACTGCTAAGTCTACCGAAATTAGCATCCGCTCCAATTTTTCAAATGGTATATATATATTACAGTTGAAACCTAGTTTAGAAAGGATCATGTATGATAGCCTCGATAATAATTCAGTTTAATGAACTGGATTGTCATGATTCATGTATTACCAGAAATTGTATATCTATCAAACAGTGCTGGAATAAACAATAGTTGTTTCCAGATTGAGATTGTAAGGAAAATTGGAGGCTACCCAGCTAGAAAGTTGAACAATTTCAAAAGACCAAAGAATCTCAGGATATTTCAAAATAAAAACAAATGCAAAGGTTACACAAAAAATATCAGAATTATATAATTGGAAATAAAGATTTTTATGCTTACCACAAGTATGCTGAGTAGAGAACCAATTAAAGCCATTACAAGACCTGGCATCAAGCAAAAATATATTTTTAGTCCTTTCAAACTCACAAGCATAAGAAGCAAAGCACTTCAAGAGTGAGAGCAAACTGATAATAAGCCAGAAGCCCAACAATAACCAATGAATCAATAATGAAATTCATTTTGCCACCGGCTGCAGTTACCCTATGCAGGTTCCTTGAAAGGTATGGTTAAGTAAGGACTGGAATTTTTTTTTTTAAAAAAAAAAGTAATGACTGGAAAATATCCATACGCTTGATATTAAAATTTTTGAAACTTCATCCATTCATTATGGAGAACTTCAATACATACAGCACCTATCTATCATAGTGTTCAAAAGCTAATATGGCTGGAATCAATCAAACCACCCCAATCTGACTTGATTGAAGTTTTGGATTCATTTTCAGACACTGTTTATATAATTATACATATCTGAACTTTGTTATAATAATGTGGTCAGCTAGTATAGGCACAATTAGTTATTCTGATTCAAAATCCATATTAATGTTCTCAGTATGTTGATGCAGAGAATCCCTCAGCCTCCTGGATTCTAAAGTCCTCACAGCTTGTATCTGAAACAATGCTTCTTTACATTGCCACAGGGACTCAGTCGTGCAACCCTCCCAACGTAGAATATGAGAATTGCTATGTAATTAACTATTGTTCAGTCTGTCATATCTTGAACTATGGTTATAATTACTACGTAATTTAAATTGTTATATTTTTATAGAATATGAGAATGAATATGGTTAAACTAACATACAATTTCCATAACTGTACATCAAAAGGGCCTTTCAAGGCTATGAATTTTCACACACAATGATAAAACTGAAACTGATACTTGCCTCAGGTCAGCTACCAATTGATGCCTAAATCAGTATAACCTATAGATTCTTAATTGCTAATGAAACCACAAACAATATTTTCACAAAATCGCATTCCATTATTTTTAGTTGGGTGCTTACCGCATGAAGTACCAAACTACAGAACAATTAATTTTACGCATGATGTCACTTCAAACAATTTAAGCAAAAGATTGAACAAAACACGAAATGTGATACACGTTAACAAAGATAAGCTAAAATAAAATTCCATGTACTTCTGAACAAATATGGATAAGAATAAAAGAAAAGCAAAGTCAAGTTCTAAACTTACTGAAAAATGGAAGAAGGAAAGCAGCACAAACAGAAGAAAAGACAAGTGCAGTCCTAAGAAGAATAAAACACCAGTAATTATTTGAAATTCCAGCAGGCAGTAGCTCTTCTATACTCCTGGCTAATGGGTTCATCAAGAGTGCATATTTAGTGAATGGGTTGATAACCTGCAAATGATCAATGTAGAAAAGCTTAGGACCCTGTCATATTATAATGACCCTCTCTCAAAAAGACAACATAAACATCCAACTCCTATAATCCGGGTTAGAATCCACTATATCATACTTACAGTTGTCCACACTGCAACTTTTGAAGCAAATGCATGAGGTGGCATATTCAAAGTTATCTGAGACAAGGTACCTTGACCAAACATAAGAAATCCCATTACTGCAACACCCCCGTATATTAGAACGCACAGAGCAAAACTGCACAAGAAGTAATGAGTAAGGAATAGAAACGAAGTCAGGTATAACAAATGGCCTAACCCCAAAAAATAAAATATTATTTACCATGTTATCAATGCCTTGGTAAATTTTGTTTTATCGGCCATTGATTGGTAGATATTTGGAAACACAGAGTGCCCAGAATAGCAAAACCCATAAATACCAATGGCAAATGGCATGCCACTCCACTTCACCACCTGACCAGTTGGATGGAAACCAATGCCCTCAATTGTACCAAGAAAAAGCACACAGAGTACTATTAAGATAGTAGCAACGACCCCAGTAGCTGCAAAATAGATAACAAGATGAAGATTGATATACATAATGAATCTTAAAAATTTTCTTTCCCTGAATGTCATAAAACTACTAGACAAACAAGTTTGCAACACCTGAAAGATATGAGATAACTCGGAGATCCCTCAACCAAACAGTGGGTAGAACAATTAAAGCAGTCAAAATTCCAAAGAGGTGTGTAGAGTCTAGCTGAAAACCAGGCCAGTCCAATGATGCTCCAGGGAATAAACTGGTTAGATTATCCCCTTCCAAAATTATAAATTCCACACAATATGACTACACACAGAAAAAGATATCTTAGAAGACTGCTTGAAAATTATTAGCAAGAAACAAAAACAAAATGTTTATTGCTTCACTTACATATAACTCCGTGTACAAAAGTACCTGCACGAAGAACCAAAAATACTTGTGAGAACATTGAATACAAAATGATCAAACTAAGAATAAAATAAATAATAGAGGAGCGGAAGTAAGTTTCCTTTTAAACAATATTGGAGAGAAAACTACTAGAAAATAGAAAGGAATTCTGCACCAAAACAAAATTGGACACATTTATTACATCTGAAGTGCATGATTAACCATCCCAACATAAAAGAAATGCAGAGCAACTAATGTCCAACCAAACAAATGAATTGAATCGGATGCACCCATCTGAACCAAGACAAAGAATAAGGACAGATAATTATCATTACTACCACTTCACCGACATTTTGCTATACTGTCACTGGAAGTTACCAACTTACTGATATCAAAAGACGTCCATATTTGCCAAATGCAGCTTCACCTATATCTGGATAGGTTGTGATGCCTTCCTTGCTCTCAAAGCAATATCTCATAAGAGAAGCTGTATAACAACAGACAACTGCAAAAAGAAGAAGTACGACCAGACTGGCCCAGCCTGCTTCTTTCACTGTGTAAGGAGTTGAAAGAAGCCCAACTCCAGCCATTACATTAATTCCTGGCCAAAGCAATTTGACAAATCAAAATCAGCCCAGAAAAACAACAGAATATGTACAACATAAGACAGCATAGTGTTCCACCAGTTTCTAGCCTAAAGTTACAATTTTCTCATTTCCTTTGATAATTGGTAAGCTTAAATTAGAAGAACAAATAAGATAAATAGACAAATATGTGCAAATTTGCCCACATTTTTATCAATCACTATGAGCATGGCCAGTTTTAAATGCTAAACGGCCCTCCTAAACTTTTTTAATAACTTTAAGAACATAAAAAATACAACTAGGAATGAAGGATGTTAATGATGAAGGCAAAAGAATGTTTATATTCACATAGCTTACCATTAAAAATTGTTTGAGTAAAGCTACAGCCATGTGCAATGGGTAATTCTCCTGTGAGTTGCTTATGAAATGATATTTTCTCTGACAATGATGATCGAGTTCTTGAGATCCTATCCAACTCTTCCTTTTCATATTCAGACAAGAAAGGGTATTTTGCATCCATGTCTAAATTATTTCTGTCTTGACTGAGGAAGCTTGAATATTTAATACTTGGAGAAGGTCCAAGCATCCCAAAATATGGTGATGCAGCAATTGTATAAGAATCAGTTGTTTCCCTGCCATGAAAATAAAGGTGGAGTACCTCAATGAATTCAACAGAAAGAGCACAATCCTTGAATAAGCATAACTATATGCTCACCTGATATAATCTTAAAAGCCACATTTAAATGTTAGTTTCTTGAACAAATGAAATGTGTGACTTGAGTCATGTGAAAAATAAAATAAAATAAAATAAAAAATGCACTTTCAAGAACTCCCTTCATTGGGATAGTGTTCTACACACATAGCAGGGGCTCTAAATTTGTCTTGCCTGCTAATATTTCTTTTATGTGATAAAAAAAAATATTATTCCCCACCTTTCTACAGCTGAATAGAGGACATGGAATGAAAACAAGATAGATTTTACACAATTACAGTAGTTATCTCTTCTTTTCACCTCTTAAATTTTGTAGTTTATATGATGAAAGTTGGTTGTTTAATTCTCTATCTTATGAAGACATATCTAGAAGCTGATTCTCAATTGATAAGTCTCGGCCCCACAATTTGGTTCTGCAACCACAAAATATATGTTTAGAGACCTTTTACCATACATCATATGACAGCGAAATAGTGAATCAAATTATACTGACCAAGATGTCAGAGCAGGAGCATGCTGTTTCAGCATTTCTGATTAACTTTCTTTCTGCATTGTAAGAAATATTCAAATGGCATGTTTCTTTCCCGAATCCATGGCCTGCTACTAATTAAGTTATTGAACCAAAGGTTTTACCATTATAACGTGACTAAATTGGCAACTTTAATATTTTTTTCTAACGCTCACAGTCCATGAAAAGATGTTTACATAACTCTGCATTTTTCTGTCACCTTAGTTAAGCCATTTCTTGACATATAGACGAAATGGATACAGATTAAAAATTGATCCTAGCGATGATCTGACTAATAAAATGCAATAGGTCTTGTTGTCTATAGGATGACAAATGCAGCCCTTCAAGTCCACGTTATGGAGACAAGAAAAACTGATTAATTTCCATCCAACATTTACAAAATATATATATATATATATATATAGCCAAAATGCTATGTATACAGGGCACACGAGATGACTTGTTTGTGGTTCTCACTAAAAATAAAGGAATTAAAATTAGTTGAATATCTCATCTAACGCATCAAAAAGCTGATATAATATTCCTAATTTTATTTTTTTTTAATATGTAGTTTTGATGATAGTATATACCACTAAATATTATGACTAATTAATTCCATTAAAATATACAAAAGAAATAACATAGAGTGATCAGAGGCTGCTTGTGTCGTACCTGAAACTCTGGGGCCATTGCTGAGAAGTGAAAGTACCAGTAGAAGAGCCCCTACCAATACCACCCTCATAATCATATTGATCTTCTTCTTCTTCTTCATCACTGCCACTGCCACCAGAAGCAGAGCTACTACTACTACTTCCAATTTTGTTCACTTCAATATCTTGCTGTTGTTCTTCACCATCTTCATTTTCCAATAAGAACAACTCTTCTCTTTTCTCTCTGTCCTTCTCAGCCATGTTAACAGTACTCACAAGCAAGAAGAATATCAAGACAACAGCTGACCACCCTGCTACTTTATATTTATACCAAAGAAGTGACGAAACCCCTAGAACATGAATATAGTACTTTGGTTAATTTGGAATGAAACACCTGTGCTGTGGTTAAAAGATTTGGGTGGCTGAGATTGAGATTGAAAGTTTTGTTTTGTTTTGTTTTATTTTGTTTTGTTTTGTTTCGTATTCTCATTTTTTTATTTCGTAAGTCATTGGTTTTGGCACAATCCCAGTAATCATCCAAAATCAAAACAATTAATGT
Organism: Citrus cavaleriei; assembly: GCA_030448925.1. NCBI lineage: Eukaryota > Viridiplantae > Streptophyta > Magnoliopsida > Sapindales > Rutaceae > Citrus > Citrus cavaleriei. The sequence continues at coordinate 616,995 of JAUJEN010000274.1, read as the reverse complement.
CGTCTGATGATGATAAGGAAACTGATTCAGCACGCGCCTTTCTATCGAACAACTGCACTCAGTTTGTTCATTGGTTCGTCATACTCAGAAGTTGATTTTATTTATTTATTTGGCAGGTGATTTCAAATCTTAAGATCGCGATTCACCATATACAACATAAAAAGTAATCGGTCTAAACATAATTCCAGGCTCTGAAATTGGGCGTCCGGGGGCTGCCTTTGTTGAAAAATGATTGGTCTAAACTATTATATATACGAAAATCATATTAATTAGTTATAATTTAAGATTCCAATGTTAGAATTGTAACGTTATTTTACAAATATATTGCAAAGTGATTTTTTTTCTTTTGTAGGTGTTACTTATAGCGCGGTAACTGTGGCATTAACTTGCTTTAGAAAAGCGCTTTTAGTACAATGAACAATTTACTTAACGACAAAAGTGGGAGTAATGACCCCATTTTTCACAGAATCGAGATGTTTCTAGACATCGCCACGTCACCGAAATTGCATGACGGGGGGATATGTCGTCATATCAGAGCATTGTTGCGTAACCACAACTTTTCTCGCTTCCGTGAGACCGTGACTATTGGTTAGACTGGAGAGTCGAATTCTCAAATTAAAATTAATAAAGTTATGAAAAATATCACTCGGATATTTTTAAATGATACTTATATTTAGGGAGATTGCCACTTTTTTTTTACAGTAATTAACATATATTATTTATCTCTCTTTTATTTTTATAATGGCCAAAAACTCCCCTGATAGCATAAATTTATAATATTACTTTTATTTTTAACTATTCTTTTATTTACATTTATTATAAATTAAATAAATTACATGAATAGAAACTAAATAAAAAATTAAGTATTAAAAACAAGAAATATATATTTTGATATGAGCAAAAAAATTAATAATAAAATTTTTTCTTGTAATTATTTATTTTGTGAATATTTTCTTATAATAAACATTTTGTAATATTTTAAAATTAAATGTAAAAAGTATAGGCAAAATATTTTATTACTTAGCTTATAATAAATTTTTATTTGTCGTTCAAGTTTTCTTATAATAATTTTTTTATCATTTTACTAATAATTTTCTTATATATTTATTATAAGAAAATTTTCACAAAATAAACAAGTATAAAAAAAATTATTATTAATTTTTTTGTTCATATCAAAACATATATTTCTTGTTTTTAATGCTTAATTTTTTTATTTAGTTTCTATTCATGTGATTTATTTAATTTATAATAAATATAAATAAAATAAGAATAAAATAAATATTATAAACTTTATTGGTTTTTTTACCATTATAAACACAAAAAAATGGTATATGTTAATTATAAAAATCCCCCTTATATTAAACGTATTACAATATTTTTAACATGTATTATTCATATATTTTAAATTGATAAAATGTGTACTGACATCATAAGGGTAATCTAATTTTTTCAAATGGAAGAAACTTTAATTAAAAAAAAAAGACATGTCATCTGATTTACCTACTAAAAACTGACATGTCATATGATATATATTGATAAAAAAATAACATGTCATCCCATGTATCGGAAAATGACGTCATTTATGTGAAATAATGTTGTTTCAATGGGATTAAAAAAAAAAGAAAATGATACTTCACTGCTGAATCTACTCCTCCAAAATTTAATCTAAATTTTTGAAGATCTACTCCTCCAATTTGGAATTGGAAATTTTTATGGTATAATATGTATAATTGTAAATAATATGTTGTTAATAATTTTTTATGATATAATATAGATATTTTTTTACGGATAATTGTTAATAATATGTACCATTAATACTTTATTTTTAATAAAAAAATGTATTGTTAAACAAAATAAAAAAATGTATTGAAAATTTACGTTAATTTTTGGGGTAAATATATATTTTTACCTTATTTTGAGTTTTAAGGGTAAAATAGTCAATTTGTCACAATTCAGTTAACTTTCTAACGGCAGCTAACGATTTGATGGATGACAAACACATTTTATCAACTTAGAGTATACGATTGATACATGTTAAAAGTGTTGTAGTACGTTTGGTACAAATGTCATTTAAGGGTATACAAGTGATATTTTCCCTTAAAGTTATTTATTTATTAAAACAAAAGAAGGAACAAAATATATGAAATCTTAACATTATAGAATGGGGCTCTAATTTCTATACAGTTGGGAATCAAATTTCAATTATGCGGACAAACTATTTGTCTTATTCAATTGTGAAATTTTTAAATTACCTTTAATTAAATTCTACATTTTAGTCCACATTTTCAATAGAGAGTAGAATTTTATTAAATTAATACTAAATAAATTGATCAGTGGAGCTTTTAACATCCTTATAAAATTCTTATAACATCGCTCTTGAATTTTATTTCTTAAAATACTCTTAATTTTAATTTATAAAATACCCCACATTAAAAAAAATTTAATCATCTTCCTACAAAGTTTCATCCCTACATAGAGCATCTCTTTTTAAGTTCTTATTATAAAATACATACAAATCCTAAAATCTTTAATAATTTTCTTCTTATTAGATTATTTATATCTCCATAAGTCAACATTCTTATAATTTTCTTTAAAAGAATATTTTTTATTTAAAATTTAAAATATAAATATAAATTATAAAATGTGGTGGGTTTAAAATTTTGTTAAAATAAGGTTTAATTTAATTTTCATTCGAAACAAAAAAAATGAATTAATTGTCTTTGGTTATTTAGGTAATTTCAATAAGAAATGGTTTTTATGAGGAATCTAGAGGGGTGTAGAAAGGCTTTCTCTAAATTGATAACCCCAATTAAGTATTAGTTTTTTGGGTCCCAACTTTGGGCCAAAGTAGTATATTAATAATTTCCTAAATTTATTAGATAATAAATACTCAAAAGAATCTTATTTGTCTCTAAGACCCAATTAATACATGAATTAATTAATTTGAAACTAAATACATATGATATGTATATGATTTCTTTGATATCCTAGCATAACGCTTTATACATTTCATCAGTCTTTGTCATTTTCTTTACACATTTCAAATGTGAAGCTATTATTGTATTCTGCATGCTTTGTTAACAAAGATAAGATAGATATTGGCTTAATATATTGTTGTATTTTGTATGTTGTGTTAACAAAGATAAGATAGATATCGGCTTCATATATTGTCTCTCCAAAAAGTTCTATCTAATGAGTTATCATATAATTGTGATCAAGCCAAAGGATCATTGAATGACTGATTCACTCAGCAAGATCAAATCAAAATTATGTCATACAAGTGGACAGAATTAATTCTTTAATTTACATTAGCTTTATACTTCACAAAAATTCATATTATCAACTTGAAATTATCTATATAAATTAATAAATTATCATTTTATTGGTGAGTTAATAATTGTTAACTTATCAATATATTGTTATTCACTAAATTAATAGATTTTCCATATTTCCAAGCTATTAATTTATCAAGGTTTTACAGTATTTTACAAAATTTATCAAATGTAATTATCTACCGTCCACCTGTTTTTTTACACTTTTTCAAAAATAAATAATTCTTAATTTTTTTTGCTGAGCTCCACTTGAAGTTATATTATTTTGCACATATCTACTACCGTCTTCAAACCGTTAAGAAAACTAACAGAATATTGTCCAAATTACATAGGTAAAATTACCATTATACCCTTATGACCTTAGCAAAGTCTTAACGGTTTGAAGACGGCAGTGGACAAGTGCAAAAAAATATAACTTTGAGTGAAACTCAGCAAAAAAAATTAAGAATTGTGTATTTTTAAAAAAGTGAGGAAAAATAGGCGGACGATGGATAATTGCCCTTTATAAAAAGGCCCAAAATTTTTGTAATATTTCCAAATAAGGTTTTTGTTATTATTATTATTACTACTACTACTATTATTTCTATTATTACTAAAGACAATAGTTAAGTAAAGATATTTTTATAACTTATAACTGTCTATTATGATTCTAAGATGAAGTAAACACATCAATGGGAATACTACATGTTCTAGTTTCTATTCCTACAACGCAGGTAAACAACTTATTTTGATTCTTATTCGTCATTCAAACTTTAACCTATTTTGACTCCAACTCATTACAATTATCAATGAGTAAACACCCCATAAAGACCTAGGAGTGACAGTTATTCTACTTGACCACATAGTTATTGAAGATTTTCGTACTTGTTATGGAATTAAGCCATGCAAAACTAAATTCAAAACCTCACAACATATGTTGTAAAATGCGTACTTGTTATGGAATTAAGCCATGCAAAACTAAATTCAAAACCTCATAACATATGTTGTAAAATGCCACGCTGAAATCCACTATATACTATTATGGTGAAGTAATTTCAATGCATGATTTCAACATATAAATCAATCATGGGATTAGAAAACTTTATCAAGTAGCAAATTAATTAGAGGAGAAGAAAAAACTCAAGAGATCATTATTTTTGGGTTTTGGGAGAGAGGAAATTAAATTTAGAAGAAAGGTAGTTTTAAATTAAAATGGTGTTGGTAATAATAATTAAATTTTTAACACTATTTAATGGGGTACTTAAAGCAGTAGTGGCAATTGCTCTACTATGTGGGTATTGATTTATGCCAATTGATTCAATAATCATGAGGTTTTTTGAACATAAAATTCTTGTTTGAAGTAAGAATAAAGGTATATCACAGTACAATGATTATGAATAATATTTTTACTTGCCTTAATCATTTTTCACTTTATTAATCTATATATACTGCTAGGTTTTTATATTACTCTATCGTCTAAACCTAATATTAAGGGCTCACAATGCATCACACTATAATACATTATACCGGAAACGACTATCACATGTTATTTGTCCTATACATAAGACACAACAACCTTATCACTAACAATCTAGAATGTTTTAGCTCTTCATGTCATATCCTTCATGAAATCATGACCTTGATTCTATTCATGCTTGATGAGCCTCTAATTTTCACTATACAACTTGCTAAATTTAACTTTTTGCTTCCTGCCATCTATGTTTCTTTGTAGAATTTCATTAAACAAGTGTAGATTTAACTCCCCCTCTCAAACTCTAGTGTTTATATAGAGATTGAGATTGTTCTTTAAGTATACAAAGCTATTGCTCGAAAGTCCTTTGGTTATAATATCGACAATTTGGTTCTTGCTCTAACCCATCCACTCAAAGGGGGTTCTTTTGTGATTGGATAGGAATGAATGAAAAAAATACTAATTTGATTTCAATGTGCTTTATCCTCCAATAGAAGACTGGATTCTCAACTAATGATATTGCACTTTTGCTGTCATACTGTAGCACTAATTTTCTTTCTAATACTACTCTTATCTTAAACAAAAGTGACTATATCCATGTTACTTCTGTAGCATTATTTGATAAGGCTTTATATTTAGCCTTAGTGCCTAGAGTTTGACATTACTTTTTGTTTCTTTGAGTTCCATGATACAACAATTAGCAGCTAAGATGATGTAGTAGCCTCTTGTAGACCTTCTGTTATCCTTATTTGCTGCCCAATCAGCATCTATACAAGTCGATATCTCCATCTTCAACCCAAGTGTGTAATATAATCCATAATCAACCATCCCCTTTAAGTACCTTAGAATTCTAGTGTGTCCTTGCCAATACATCATTCTTAGATTCTATATGAATTAACATAGTTTGTTAACAATGTATGCTATCTCTAGTTTAGTGATTGTTGCATATAATAGTGCTCCAATTACATTTCTGTAAAATGTAGTGTCTTTAAAGAATCATCCAGCTTTGTCTTCCTCTAATTCTTGCCTTTACTTGATGGTTGGGTTTTTGTTGCATCATGGCATATTGGTTTTTCTTCGCAAATCCAGAATGGACTTGCTTTGACTTAGATGCATACCTTCACAATCTCTCTTCACTTCTATTCTAAAGGAATAGCTTAAAGATCTTAGTATTTTCAATGAGAAATTCTTGTTCGATTTTTCTATCAGATTGTCTATCACTTTAGGCTGATTACCCGTCATATGTATGTCATCTACATATACTAGAATGTAGATAACTTTGTCCCCATCTATTAAATGGAATAGAGTTGTCTGATACTGCATTTATGAATGCCCAAGTTAGTAGAGTTGTCTTAAGTTTTTCATACTAAGCTCCCTTTCAGCCCATATAAGGCTTTGTTTAATCTACAAACATAATTCTCTTTTCCTTGGACTTTCAAACCACTAGTTGCTTCAAAAATACTATCTCATATAGCTCTCTATTTAGGAAAGTGTCATTTAGATCCACTTATTTTATATCCCAGCCATATGTGACTGCAAGGCTTAGAAGAATCTTGATAGTAGCTAACTTTGCAACTGGGTTGAATGTTTTTGTATAGTCTATCTAGCTTTTTAGCAGTATTCTTTTGCCACCAATCTGGCCTTGTGTCTTGCTATGGATCCATCAAGATTGTGTGCGATCTTATAAAGAATAATGGTATATCACAATGACTATGAAGAATATTTTTGTTTGCCTGAATAATTATTCACTTCATTATTCTCTATGTGGGGCTAGGCTGTTACCTAATATGAAGGGCTCACAATACATCACATTACCATACAATATACTAGTAACTGCTATTACATTTATTTGTCTTATTACATAAGACACAACAACCTTATCACCAACAATCTACAATGTCTTAGCTCTTCATGTCATGTTCTTTATGAGATCATGACCCTTGATTTTGTTAATGCTTGATGTGCCTCTGTTTTTCACTATACAACTTGATAACTTAAATATTTTGCTTCTCGCCATCTATGTTTCTTTGAAGAATGTCATCAAGCAGTTGTAGCTTTAACTTTCAATGCTTCTATAACCAGGCATTATAGATGTCTCTGATTAAATTTACACAATTTTAGATTGTATTTAAGTTTGAGAAGGATTCCTGTTGATTGCCCATTCTTTGATAACTAAAACAATTTATTGATCCCTGAAAAAGGACTGATGATGATTGCGAATAAATCTTAAAGAATGAAAAATTATATCTATGTGGGGTGTAGGTGTTTTTGGAGAGAGAAAATATTGTATATTCACATTTTCCCTTTAATGTAAATATAAAAAATAAAGTGTAGTGAATTGAATGCCTCCAAGAACTCAAAGCAATTCAATTACTACCCAAGATCTAGACTAAAGATCAATGCAAGATGCTAATAAGGCAACAAGCTAACCTTGATGACTCAATGATTAACAACCCTTTGTAATAGAAATAATAAAGATTAAGATCACAAAAGATGAACTGAATTAAGTAGCAAAAAACACACAATCAAAGACAACAGATTTACGTGGTTCAATTATGGAAGAGTGCACAATCTACATCCATAGGAGAAACGATTAGAATGAGATTTATTGATGATTCAAGTCAAGATTACAGAACATTTACAAAGAAGATTACAAGGAACTCTTGAAACCCTCTCTAGAATACTCTTAGATGATCCTTAAACTAGCCTTGTTGGTTAGCTTATATAACTACTGATAAAAAGCCTAGAATGCATTAGATTTTGACATGTAGATAACAACTTATAAAAACTTTGATTCCTTTTTCACATGCTACATCACGTGTCACTTATGCTATGGTTAAAACGACTTGAATTATTTCGTTTTACCTGTCTTATGAGTGTAATAACTTATGTGTGTTGCCCCATGACCATAAACTGTAAAACAAAATATGGAAAATGATGTCGTTTCATATGAATAAGTTTTGCATTCATCACTTAAGTCCACATTTCTCCACCTTGAATCAAAACCCTCCATACTGCCTCATTCTCCAAACCTTAAGTAATTAACAATCACCCAAACCAGCTAGGTCCAAGGCAAACTTTGAATTTAGCTATAAAAACCACCATAGTATACACCTTGGACATCTTCATAGCTCATTTAGACACTTTATTTATGATGAAATAAAGTTTATGTCTATATGTTTTATCCTTCCATGATGTGCAGGATTCTTACACAAATGAAGGGCACTGGAGCTGTCACAAAGGGCTGTTATAGTCTTCTATTTCATATATAATTCACCCATATATCCTTGAAGCCACAAGGATACTTTAATAGCTTCAGTTGTAGTCGTGTATTTTGCCTCTGAAGTTAAAAGTGCAACTACATGCTGCAAAGTAGCTTTCCAATTAATAAGGCACCCATAAAAAATGAACATATACCCTGTTAAAAACATTCTTTTGTCCAAGTCTTCGGCATAATCTGAGTCGACATACCCTAGTAAACCTTCACATCTTTCATTAGTTCTCCTATAAAACCAGACCATAGCTCAATATACCACTTAGATACCTAATAATTCATTTGATTGTTTTTTGGTGTTCCCTGCCTGGTGAGGCCATATATCTACTCACAACACTTATTACATGAGATAGATCTGGCCTTGTTAACCCTGTTTCATATATAAGGCATCCAACTATATTTGCATAAGGAACATTTTCCATTTTAAGTTTCTTATCATCTATTTTTGGGTATTGTAAGTTGCTTAACTTGAAATGGGTCTAGCACCCTGGTTAGATATTTCTTCTATGACAGATATATAAGACCTTTTATTCTGATTCTCTCAATTTCTACACCTAATATCTTTCTTACAGTCCTCAAGTTCTTCAAATCAAACTCAGAATTTAGCACTAGCGTTAAATTCCCTATATCACTTTTTTCTTTATAGGCTATTAACATGTTTTCCATATATAAAATGAGATTTATATAAAGATTAACCCTCAATAACTTGTAGTACACACAACAATCACAATTGCATCTCATGAATTCATGTGTAACCATGAATTCATCAAATTTGAGATACCACTGTCTTGAGGACTGTTTTAGTCCATTAAAAGATTTCTTCAATACGCAAACATGTTTAGGCTTTTCAAGATCTTCATACCCTTCAGATTGAGCCATAAATATTTCTTCTTCAAGTCTTTTATGTAAGAATATAGTCTTGACATCAAGTTGATCAAGCTCCATGTCTTGAACTACAATTAGTGCCAAAAACAATCTTATTGATGCATGCCGGACTAGAGGAGAGAACACTTTCTTAAAATTGACCCGCTTCTTCTGTGTATAACCCTTTACCATAAGCCTTGCTTTAAATCTCCTTGGTTCTGAGCTCGTCAATCCCTTTTTATTCTAAAAATCCACTTATAGGTCATAATTCTTCTATTTTTTGGTTTTCCAACAAGTTCCCTAGCGTTATTGCTATACAAAGATCACATTTATTTATTCATAGCTTTTTTCTATTCTGATTTAAACTTACATTGGATGGCTTCTTTGAAAGTTTTTAGCTTTTCATCATCATTTTCATATGCTACGACCAAGGCATAGGCAATGAAATCAGCATATCTACACCTTCTTGGTGGTCTGATTTGCCTTTTGGATTTATCTGTAGTTAGCTAATAACCCTGGTCTAGTGGCTATGATTCTTCTTCTTATTATAGAGTTACATGATCATCTAATCTGTCAATGATATCACTTAAATATGTAACTTCTTATGTATCATCATGGTGGAATAACTCTAATTGAAATTAATGCTTATTTGTCCTATTAAAATCACTTTCAGGTGGTTTTTAAACCGACTCCTTGCTTAACAATTATTCTTCATTGAATACCGCATCTCCACTGATTATACATTTTTTAAGATTAAAATTTAGATACCAGAACTGATAACCCTTAATCCTCACTGAATGTCCTATTAAGATGCGCTTTAACACCCTAGGAGCTAGCTTTCCTTGGTTTATGTGAGCATAGGCTGAATAGTCAAAGGCCTTCAAATCTCCATAGTTTGTTGTTTGACCTATCCACATCTCATGAGGTGTATTGAAATCAATAGTAGTAGAAGGACTTAAGTTAACTGAGAAGTAGGCTATCAGAAGTGTTTCTGCCTATAAGGTCTTGGGAAGCTTTGATTTTATAAGTATGCACATTACTTTATCCATAAGGGTCTTGTTTATCCTTTTAGTCAAGTCATTATGTTGAGGTGTCAACCCCACTATTTTATGTCTTTTAATTCCCTCCTTTGCACAATAACTATTAAACCTTTGATTGCAAATTGTCTATTATGATTTTCTTTACTTTCTTTCTAGTCTGATTTCAAACAAGCTCTTCCATTCTTTAAAATTATTAGATACTTGATCCTTGCTTTTCAAGACATGAACCTGTACCTTCCTGGAGAAGTCATCTTAATTTTACTAGAGATACCACCTAGAGATACTTGATGTGTAGGACCTGTAAATTAGAATGGATATAATCCAATTTGTCATTCGACTTGTGAACTGTTCAATTAAAACTAGCCTTAGTTGATTTGCCTAGAATACAGTCTTCACAAAATTCCAAGTTGTTAATCTTATCATCTCCAAATACATCTTAACTTTCTAGTTCGTTAAGACCTCTTTCACCTATATGTCCTAACCTCAGATGCTATAGCTTAGTTCTATCAATGATAACATTTGAAATCATACTAATTTCACATTAACTACCTCACCATCTAAGATAAACACACCATTTCTTCTGTTACCCTTCATAATGATCCTGAGCACTTGACAATTTTCATTTCATTAGATTCAATTTGGTCAAGCATACCCAAGGAAATTAAATGCCTTTTCAGGTTAGGCACATATCTAACTTATTTTAGTTCCCTAATAGCAACATCATGTAGCTTAATATTAATATTGCTAATTTTTATAATCTTCTTACAACATTATTTCCCATCATTACTCTACTACTATTAATACTATGGAACTCAATAAAGTAACTCTTAAATGAACACATATGAAAGATACAGCCAGAGTCTATAACCCATTTACCTTTTTCTTTACTATATGTTGCAATGCACACTCCGGCAGACTCATAACCTTCTACTTCTAAAATAGTTGCATCCCCATTATGTCATTTTTTCCTAAGTTTTCTTTTTGAACAATCTTTCTTGAAATGCCTCTGTTTATGTTTATAACATAAGAAGCGCTTTAAGTTCTTGGATTTGTCTTTGTTCTCACCCTACTTCTTTTTCTTTCCATCAGGTTTTGCTTTTGCTGTCAAGCCTTCACCAGAACTATTTCCCAAGCTATTTTGTTTCCCTTATAGTTTCTTAGTGTTTAAGGCTAACTTAACTTCATTTAGAGACAGTGCTCAGCTTTCATATGCCAAGGCATCAACAAACTACTCGTAAGATTTGGGCAGAGAGCTTATTAAGAGTAGAGCTTTATTCTCATCATTTAAGGTTGTATCAATAGTCTCCAAAGTATCACATACTTTGTTAAACTCATCAGAATGATCTTTAAGAGATGCGCCTTCCACTATCTTTAGTGTGAACATTCTCTTTTTAATATACAACATATTTGTAAGAGTCTTTTTCATGTATATGCTCTCCAATTTGGCCTATAAGTCAGCAATTGTACATTCTTTTGCCACTTTCCTTATCACTGAATCTACAAGACTAAAGATTACAGTTTCTCTAGCCTTCTTGTCAATCTTAATAGCTGGTTTAGGAGTCTTTGATGAAGATACTTCTTTCCCCTCATTCTTGGTCCCTGGTTGAATTGTATCACCAAGCCCTTAAGTAACTAGCAATGCTTCCATTTTTACCATTGAACTTCTCAAGGTCAATCTTAGGTGTAGCCATACTTGGATCTTAATTTATAAACCTTACTCTAATACCAAGTGTAGTGATTGGAATGCCTTCAAGAACTCAAAGTAATTCAATCGCTACTTAAGATCTAGACCAAGATCAATGCAAGATGTTAATAAGCCAACAAACCAATGTTGATGACTCAATGATTAAGAACCCTTTACAACATAATTAATGAAGATTATGATCATAAAAGATTAACTGAATTAAGAAGCAAAAAGCAAAACAATCAAAGACAATAGATTTACGTGGTTCAATTGTGCAAGAGTGCATAATCTATATCCATGGGAGAAGCCATCAGAATGAGATTTATTGATGATTCAAGTGAAGATTACAGAGCATTTACAAAGAAGATTAAAAGGAACAAGATAACATTTTCTCCTTTTAAAACCCTCTTTAGAATTCTCTCAGATGATCTTTGAAGCAGCCCTGTTGATCTGTTTATATAACAGCTGATAGCAAACCAATAATGCATAAGATTTTGACATATGGATAACGGTTTATAACAGCTTTGATTCGTTCCTGACACACTACATCACATGTCATTTAAGCTTATAGCTTAAACGACTTGAATTTTCATTGTCTTATGAGTTTAAGTTCCTAATGTGTGCTGCCCCATGACCATAAGCTACAAAAAAAAGTATGAAAAATGATGTCGTTTCATGTGAACAAGTTTTGCATTCATCATTTAACTCCACATAGTGGTTTTTTATGGGAATAATAAAACCTTTCTCCTCTCATGCCCAAATTTTGCTAAGTATATAGATTTTTCAGTCCAGGTTGTATAACATCCCTCAAAAGTTCTTTAAAAACACCTCTTTCATGTATTTGCATTTTGAAATTTAATTAAGATTTCATGCATAAGTTCTTACACCCTTCTATTATAAGGGGGTTCTATGGGGAAAACTGTCGTTTAGAACCACCAGAGTGCAAAAGAAGTGAAGTTGAGCTTGTTCTTGATTGAGAAGCACAAAAGATGATTTGACGTAAGTTTTTTAGTAAAGAACTTGGTTCATAGCGCAAATCTCTTCAAACTTTCTACTCATTTCCTATCCAAAATAAACTCTTCGGGCAGTTGCAATTTGATAGAAAAATTATTACTTTTTGGCATCACTAATCAAATGTGTTTATTAATTGCAAATTAGAAGGAAAATAATTTCTCTACTCATTTACAAACAAGAGTAACATAAAAAAGAAACTTTCACTAACAAATCACGTGAATTAGTTATGTTAGAGTTTATTGGTTGTTGATTTTCTTTTTAAACGAAAATAGTTTATACATTTATATCATCTTTTTAAACTTAGAGTTTGTTTATTTGATTCCGGATATTTATTTGAAAGATAAATATAGGATTCAATTATTGTGCATTTTGGAAAAATTTTTCATTCTTTCTTAATTTTCTTGAGAAGAAAGACTAAAGGGTCACTTATGGATTTACAAAAGAGTAGTGCTCAGTAAAAGAATTAGTTTAATCTCTTTTTAACTACGGAATTTACAAAAATGAGTTTTATAAGATAATTTAACTCATAATTTTTGTTTGATTGCACTTCTGTTTTAGCCCATTTTTAAGCCTTCCTCTTTTTTATGAAGTATTTCGTTTTGTTTTATTCATTTTAGTTTTATATATATATATATATATTAAGCAAAGTAAAAAATTGAAAATTGAAAACAAAAATTCAAAAAATAATAACAGAAAGAGAGAAAACAAAACCAAACATAATGTGAAAGAGGAAGGGAAAGGGCAATAAGGAGAAGTGAATAGTTATAATACAATGAGAAGAGAGAAGAGAGAAGAAGTGAAGAAATCATTTCAACTAACTCATGCCCTATCTCAGCTAACAGCCTTTGGATTGCCCACCCTATAATCTAACAAATGTCAAAAAATTTATCCCATGAGGTCATGATATTAGTTAGGATATGATTAAATTGCCAACCCAAGTGCTCTTTATAATTTGTCAACATAAAATTCGTATTAAAATAATAAAAATTAAATTTAATGATGTACAAGTGTCATTACTAATTCATCATCATATAATACTAAATATAATTTTTTAAAAAAATTATTATTTTAAAGCAATTAAATATTTAATTAAATGAATTATTTATTTATTTAATCATTATAATATTATAATCCTTTGTTAAATGTTAAATAACAAAACAATATTTTGAATAATAATAAAGCAATTTCAAATTTACAGACATAAACTTATTTAAAATAAGTTAGCATTATATGAGTAATTTGAAGAAGAGGAAGAAATGAACAATTATAAGAGAATGAAAAGAGAGAGAGTGAAGAAATCATTTAAGAGGCGAGCTATTAGCATCCCTTCAATTTCCTTTTAAAACTCCTTTTGGTTGTTTACAACTTTACCCCTAATTAAAATTACACTTAAAGACATACAAGTGAAAGAAGAGTGCATGACAGACTCCGTACACCCCGCTTACGTGTGTTTTGAGTTTGAAATTTATTTAAAATTTTCATAATCTTCTTTTAAATTTTTATGGTTGCTATTTTTTTCTGTAGGGATCAATTTTCAGGCATCCAAGATTTGCAGTCAACATCCGTTTTTTCTTTCTTCTCAATCATTAAACATAATTTATGGGAAAATTGCAACATAATTAAATGAATAAGAGCAATAGAAGGCTTGTAGTTAGGAAGTCTTAATATTTCATTGAATATCACGCTTTGGACTTTTAGGATTTTACTTTCGTAGATTTCAAATATCTGTTAATTAGTAGTCATATATGTTCCAAAGGCTGAGAATTTCTTATTGCTGGCTTCAAAGGATAGAATGATTCGGGCTTTCAATTTTAAAATCAAAAGATGTCTTCAACTTCTTCTAAAATGCACTTATATAGACCGTAACCATTGTTTAAATCAATCAGTTGTGCACCAAATATACTAGGGCATAGCTGATACTAGTTGAACAATTATGATTTTGATTATAAAAAAATACACCTATAAATTTTAGATGCAATCAATTGGGGTTAATGTTGTAAACCCCATTATAAAGCAACTAGAAAAACTGAGTAAAAACCCCGGTAAATTAAAGCTATTTTCGGCATTGAAAGAAATGTTACAAGATATCATATAATTTTTAAATATTTTAATGAGGTGCATTAAAAAAAACATTTTAAGAGAAGTTTTGAGGGTGTCAATAGTCCTATTCATCATTTAAAATAAATCATGTCTTATCTTATAAATTGGTAAATTTAACAGCCTTAGATTGTTGGACTAATTTTTAAAATAAATAATGTCTTATTGTAAAGAAATATCCAATTAATTGTGCCTTATAGAAGATGTATCTTTTCAGTTGAAGATACATCCGTGGCATTTTATTTGAAATGGTGATGGTTCAACTTGAACCATTGATTAAGATCAAATATTGATCTAATGGCCATGGATTAAAGGATATCATGAAAGGTGACAACCCAAATACAGGATCGCAAACTTATCTATAAATAGAGGCCATATTTAGGCCACTTTGACATGACAATAATGATCCTACACTACTCTTTTTCAACCCTCTTTTCTAAAGTGAATTCCATCATCTAACACATATTTTTGTGCATCAAATAACCAATATATTGTTTTCTATCGGAATAATATATTAATTTTTGGCAAGCTTGCAACATTCAAGAGTATTCAAGTTTGCTTTCGTCGATGTATGACAAAAGCAAACAAATAAGTGCTTCATTATATCCTAGAGGCGTATTTGCTTAACGCATGTGCATCCCTCAATTGGTAGGGGGCAAATAATGCCTTAAGGAAAACAACATTTGTAATGTACCTTGAAGTACATATTATTTTTCTGCAGTTTACTTATTACTATATATTTTCTTTCTACATACAGATTTGTAAATAAATTATTTTTTATAATAAAGTATCACAATTATTACTGCAATTCTTAACATTTTCCATTCCCTACAAGTACATATTCCCAACAATCTTAAGACGCTATTTCTATAACAATGTCATCAACTTCATCTCTTCGACAATTCGCAGTTGATTTTATCAAAATAGAGCGGTTCAATGGCGGCAACTTTATACGTTGGCAGAAAAAGTTGTATTTCTTGTTGACAAGCCTTAATGTGGTCATATTCTCACAATACAAACCCTTAAGAGCGTAAAGATGAGATATTAGCAAGAACTAGAGTGCAACAGAAGTAGGAGCAAGATGACTACATCTGCAGAGGACATATTTGTAATGTCATGTTTGATACTTTATTTGATCAGTATCACAACAAACCCACAGCAAAAGAATTATGAGACTAATTGAAGGCTATGTAAATGATGAAAGATGCCGCAAGTAAGAAATTATTGGCTTCTAAACTTTTTAATTATAAAATTATTGATAATAGACTTGTGGTTGAATAATATAATAAGTCTATTATTGTTTCTTCAATTATTGATAAACTTCCTCCCTCTTGGAAAGACCATAAGAAAAGTTTTAAACATAGTAAAGAGAAAATTAGCCTTGAAGGTTTATCTTGTATCTTGTATCTGATAGCTTTCTTAATAAATTTGGGAAAAATCTTGTATCTGATAGCCTTCTTAATAAATTTGGCTTCAAACTTGTATTTGAGTCAAACATATTTGTATTGTCTAAGGGTGGTATCTTTGTTGGGAAATCATACATGTATGAGGGAATGTATGAACACAATATTAATAAAATAAATATTTTCTCTACTTATATGATTGACTCATTATCTTTGTGGCATAATTGTTTAGTACATGTGAATATTAGAAGATTGCATAATATTGCTAATTTAGAATTAATTCCCAAATATGAAAATGATATGCATGAAAAATGTAAAGACTAAAATCACTAGATCTCATTTTTCAAAAATTGAAAAAATATATTCTTTGTTGCATTTAATTCATAGTGATGTATGTGATATGCATAATAATTCTACTAAAGGTGGTAAAAAATACATTGTAATGTTTATTGATGATTTTCCAAAATATTACTATGTGTATTTATTACATTCTAAAGATCAAGTGTTAGATAAATTTAAAAATTTATAAAATCAAAGTTGAGAATTTTTGTGACATTAAAATTAAAAGCTTCAAATATGATAAAGGAGGTAAATATGCATTTCTTGAGCTTTGTGAATCGATTGCCATTGTGCATGAAACTAGCACTGCATATACACCGCAACACAATGGTATAGCTGAAAGGAAACATAAGACACTAAAAGAAATGATTAATGCTATTCTTTTTAATGCTGGACTTGGTAAAGGTTTTTTAGGTGAAGTTCTTTTAACTGCATGTCATGTCTTGAATATAGTGTGTAATAAGAAAACCAAAGTAACCCCTTATGAACTATGGAAAA